>CM043729.1:0-156138 GCA_023969325.1 Oryzias curvinotus
AAAATTAAAATTAGACATACCCACTATCATCGTGTCTTTTAAATTGAATTTTTCATCACTTATCAAGACATAATATTAATATCAGAACAAGAATTATTACTAACTTAACAATGATACTTCTTTTATAATCTAATATATATGTTAAATTTATAATAAGACCATGTTATTTAATAATATTAAAACGAACACAAAAATGTTATTAATTATTAAAGAATCAATAATATTAAAAAAAACCTGTCATACAACTAGCGTTCATTTATAATACTTTATATGATCATCGTCTAATTATGCAATATACAAAATTAGCTAATATTAAAAATATTGTGATTGTTATTTCTTATATTTTTTTTAAATTCAAGGGAAAAATTTTTAAAATAAATGATTTTACCCCAAATTTTTGAAAAAGAAATTTGAAAAATACGCTAATTTATAGGATTAAAATAGAAATGCTTAAATTATGATTTGATAAACACGTTTATTATTACACAGATGAAACTAACTAATAAAATTTTAATGTAAATTTTATTAGTGTTTAAATAATTTATTTAATATTTTTTAAAGTGATCATTTAAATTTTAATATGGTACATTACTAATTTTTCATTAATCAATAACATTGTTTTTGAGAAATTAATAATTGTGTTGTAGATATAAATTTTATATTATAATATTTAAATTAAAACTATCAAAATTTGTAAATAAATAATAAAAAATTACTATTTTTACTAAATTATATTGATTTGTAAAATGTTATGAATAAAAAAAACCATTTTAAAACATTATTATAACAAAAATTATCCTATATTTAAAAAGATATAACGCTAATAATTAGAATAGCTTATTTCCTTTTACATTTTTTTTAAAAATAAGTATTTTAAAATCAATATAAATTTTAGAGCAACTTTTTTATTTAGCAAGAAAAAGGAAATTTGAGAAAAATATAAGTTTTATTTTGCAAAAAAAAATATTGTTTTAATATTTATTGTGATTAATAATCTATAACTGTTAAATTAAAATGATAAATTTTTCTATGAAAGAGAATTTTTTTGAAGTAGATAAAAAAAATTTTAAATCTAAAGAAATAATTTTCGCTTTAATGCTAAGTGGGCTTTAAATGTTGTTATTACTAATCAATAATTGAAAAAACAAATAAATTAAATTAGTGGAGAAATCATCGAAAATTATTTATACTAAATAATTTTAATATATATCTGGTTTTAACGAAGGCTGATAAAAATAATATTCTGAAATATTATTAAATATAGATTTTGATATATTTGTATTATAACATCAAAATAATTTCGTAAAATAAAAGAGAAAATAAGTTAAAATGATTGAAATAAAATTTTTTTTGATTTCAATATTTATAAAAATAATAAATATGTTTTCAAAAGTTTTTAAGATTTTGTAAATAAATAAGATTTTTATTTTTATTTTTAGTGTTATATGTTAGGGCTGACACTTGCAATACAATGCTTTACGTATTACATTCTGCTTAAGAATTACTAGGATTATTTCTTTCCTAAAATTTAAAGATAATAATACATATATCATTTTTTTCAATTATCTAGCATCAAAAAATTTAAGGATTGTATGTTAAAGCACATTACGAGATTTGACATTATATATCTGAAATTTAATTAAAGCTAGTCCTCTATCTCTATGAGTTCAATCAGCAAAATGTTATCTTTTACAAGACGACATTAAAAGTTCACACTTTCCGATTACTGATAAATTATACGTTGGACACTTTTGAAAAATTTGTTTTTGAAATTTTCATAGATTTAAGAAAAGGCGTCTAAAAAAATTAGCGATATTTTAATAGAAATATAAATCTATTTTCCAGGTACGAGAAGCGAACAAATCATTAACTTTCGATGTATCCACTCTTTATAGTTTTTCAGTTCAATTTTACAATTAGCGTAAAATTATTTTTTAAGCGTTATGAATTAATTTTTATCAGGCCTCATGAACGGTAATGAAGAGTGAGAAATCCATAAAATTCTTTAACAGTATAAGTTTATTCAACGAAATAAGACCTTAATAATATTTGTCGGCAGTCTTCTAAAATTAAATAAGCTTAAAGATTGCTAACAACCCTTTTATGAGAACTGTAATATTGTTAGTTGTCTAATACAAAAACGGAATAGGCAGAACACAAATTGGAAAAAATCAAATCACTTATAAAAAAAATTCATCAAATATTAAATTTAAGTTATACAAATTCAAAGAATTTTCTAAGATTTAAGCGAGATACAGGACCTGTTAACCTCATTTTAATTATTCAAGGAAATTGATAAATATCGGAATATAAGATATAAATTAATTAATATGAGGAAGCTCTTGTCAGGTATGGTAAAATTTACGAGAAAAACCATTTTGTTAACTAGATCGTATACCTTTTCTGGCTTATCAATGTAGTAATTCTCCTAACGTTAAACTAAGAGATTGGAAGCTAACTATGATAATATACGGGGCGATTTCGTGTTCTTTATTAGTCTTTAAATATTTAAGCAAATTGAAACTCAGATCTGCATACTATTAAGATTGAAATGTTTTTGCACAAAACTGCAAAGAGTAAGAAAAAAGGTTTATATGATTAATTTTATAAGAAGACATAATTTATTGTTATTTATATAGTAAAATATTGGAACTTAGTTTATTTGGTTTAAAGAGGACATTTTAATTTTTATATTTATTTGAAGATCTAAAAGTAAAATTTTGTTAAACTCTTACAGCTAATAACCATATGACTTAACTATTTGATGGACAACAAGTTGTTTTCATAGAAAATGATATAAAATCATGGGTTTTGCTTTAAAAAATTTAGCTTTTAAGCGATTAAAAACCTGTAAATGTAAAATTATTTTTAACATGAATCGATTAAATATAAGGTTTAAGTGCATTTACAAGAATTTACAAAACGATATTTTCTCCTGGAATAGATTCTAAGAATTTTTACATAATGCTCTACCGTGTAATTAATTAGTCTTAAATATTTTGGATACATCAATATAGTTTTTTTTTCTAATGTACAATAAACATTTTTAAACGTACTTCTATCGTCCATTACCTCTATTCGAGGAGGTGGTTATAAAATGCATAATTTTTTTTGTTTTTACTTGTATACATTAAAATTATGCACATATATAAATTCCAGTTATTTAAATAAAACTGTTTTTTTAACTTATCCAAAATATCTCTTTTGACTGGATTCATGTAAAAAATCTGCTTTCTATCGTGCCTTCAGGTTTAATTTATAGATTGTTCAAATTTATCCTATTTATCATTTAAAAAAATACTCTAAAATTAGAATATCTCCCTTAATGTAAATTCAAGAAAAATAGTTGGAAAAAAATGTAGTAATTCTCGTGTTTTATAATAGAATGGTTATTTTAAGCAAAAGAAGTCTTTTTTTTAACTAAGTGCATTAAGTTTGGTTCAGTATTTATTAAAAACATATATATCAATAATTTTTATTATTCTGGAACCAAAAAATGCTAATATATCCAAAAAACGTTTCATGAAAAATATCATTTATTGTCAATGGTTTAATATTATACTATTTTTTTTACTTTCGTTTGTATCAACCTACCTTTCTTAACTCAATAAAGAAATAAAACGAAAATGAACTTTTGAACTTAACATTAACTTTTATTTAAATTTTTTAACCAAGCATAAACTTCTACCGACCATGATTAAATATTGAAACAATTATATGACACATATTTTTAATAGTGCTTCTTACTGGTAATCGGAGCAGTATTAAGGAAGAAATACTCCAATCGGTAACACTAAAGAGTTTAATATTCTTCGCGAAGAGCTTATGATTCAATTTTTAAATTCTTGCACAATGGATATATTTTGTGTTTAAAAGGTTTTAGCAAAGAAAAAATTTTTAAAAATCATTAAATTAAAAAAATTCTGTTTATGAACGCTTCAATGACCGTTTTAGAAATTTTCTTGAATGATACTTTAGAATAATGCACTATTTTAAACATGAGTCAAGACACAAAATTCAAAATTGTAACATATATATTGATGTTTAATATAAATTTAGGAATGAAATAACAATCACTAATGCATATTCTAGAGTGACTTAAGCATGTAGAATTAATAAAAACATTTGTCAAAAAAAAAAAGATTATATTTAATAGAGGAGAATACATAAATAAAATATAAATCTACGAGTCAGATAAACACACGAAAATTTATATGCTTTTAAAAATATCAATTCAAATTATTAATTATAACTACGTTAAAAATTTACTATAATAGCAAGTTTCAACTTTTTATAATCATTTAGTCTCAGCTAAAGCAAAAGAATCTTGAGTTAATTTGACTGATATGTAATGCAAGAATCGAAAAAAAAACATACATAATCGCATAATGTCTGTTTCCAAATTATTAGCAATACAGAATACACTTAAGGCTAAACTTGGTAATAAGGGCCTAGAGGCCATATTATAGAAATAATATATCATCTTATTTGGAATTCCTCGGTGTGATAATAAACAAAAAAAAACTTTTATTTCAATACAAAAATCAAGAACATATATAAAAAATAAAAACGAGTTCAATGTTCCGATCAATGGATAAATATTGCTTTAATATCGGACTATTTATAAAGTTTTTAAAAATTCTTTATCATGTAAGTATCAAACACTTACACTAGTTAAAAGCGTTTACGACGCCATTGATTTATTCATATTTAATAAATTGTTTTTTGATAAAATTTTCGTAAATAAATAGCAAAATAATTTAAATATTTTTATAAAGCTGATATGATAAAAATATTAAATGACTACAAAATTATTTAAGAACATAAAAATAATCGTGTACGGAAGATAAGTAAAATTAATGATAAATATAGAATAATATCTAAAATAAAATATAATAATAAATGTATTTATTTTCATACTTTGAAGTCTAAAACTCAATTTACCAATTTATCTTGAGCCTTTAATTAAATTATTCTTGCTAACAGACGTTTGGAAGGCTACTAAATATACTCGGCCTGATATTAAGATGAATCAATTTGTGACAAAGGAGTAACAAGCACTCTATAAAGAAGTACTGAGGATACAAAATAATCATTCATATCAGAAAAAATATTTTTAATTATAAATATTCAAAAAAGTTTTTTAATGAAGTCATTTAAAACTCAAGGAAAAAAAGATTAGAAAGTATAACTATCCTAATGAAACATACAGAGTGTGTAAAGAATAATAGAGAAAGAAAACTATCGATAAATAAAGAAAAAAAAAGAAAAAATATACTGATGCTTATAGCAATGACTATAGTAATATTACCCTGCACCGAAATTAAAAAACTGCTCAAGGATCAACCATTAAATAAGTTACTTGATAAAGATGATATGTTAAAAATCTAACTATTTTAATGATGTGTTTGGTAAAGAACTTAAAAAAGCAAAGAAATAAAATTAAAACATTGAAAAAAATACGTAGTAGTGTAGTACATGCTTAATTTCAGGGATTGCTTAGCTGTTTATCATACATTAAAAAAATAGATTAAAAAAATCTTCAAATAGAATTTTATTATTATCTCAAAAAAATTAATAATTTTTTTATTGATGAACAAAAAAAATAAATCTTCCATGAGAATTATGACCTTTTTTAATCAAAATGTTAATTGTCTTTAAAAATGAATTTATTTTTTATTTTTTTTTGTAGAAAAATAAAATAAAGTAATCATTAATTGATACAATAATATTCCATTAATTGCACTTCCTTATTTTTAAAAAAGTTGGTCTCATCACTGTTAGCGGCAAAAAAGTTTATTTCGGTCTTATTATCATATCAATTTATTTTTTATCCAGATTAATTATTTTTTATTATTTTTTGCATTTTTTTTATTTTATTATAAAAATTACATTTTTTCAAGATTAAGATAAGTTCAAATTATAAAAAAATCTTATATAATTTTAATAGCTTTATTTTTATACTTATTTTTTTTGTATTTTAAAAACTTTTTTTTTATATTTTGTCTGATCATAACTTCTAGGAGAATATTAACTGGGTGTTCATTATTTTTTATTTATAGAACTCGTTACACAATTCATTTTTAATATTTCTTTTATGAATAATTTACAAAAACTTAAAAATTAAATTGATTTAATATACATTTGGACATTAATTTTATTTTTTATACGTTTGATATAAAATAGTATAATTTACTTTTGTGATTTCATTTTTTATAAAAAAGGATAATATATTTTATTATTAATCACCTTATATATATGATATATTATTAATTTCGTTTAATTTTTGTCATAAAAAATAAATCTAAAAATTTAAATTCGTATTAATTTTGATCAAATTAATATAAAAGAACATTTTGGGAATATTTTTAACAGAATAATATTCATTTATAATACCCATTCAAATCATATTAATTATGTGTAAATAGTCTAACTTTTTAAGTTTGAATAATGAAACAAATTTGATAATTTAAATTATATAAGACATATTTCCTGTTCCATAAAATAATTTTAAAATTACAAACTCTTAAACTAAAAATAAAAAACTAATCAGTAGAAAATTAATATATATCCTTAAAGTAATAGCAAAAAATAATATCGTAATTTCTGATGATTAAAAATTTTAAAAAATCAATTTATTTTATTAATTTTTAGATTATTTTTATTCTCAACTAATATTAAATATAGATATTTCTCATTCAATTTTTTCTTATGATTATACTTTAAAACATATCCTACTCATAAAAATTAAAATAATCTCTTATTTTTACATTCATAAAATCTTTTATCTTTAATTTAACATGAAAGGAAATACAAAGAAATTCTAGCAATTATAAATTACGCCATTTTGATTTTTCTGATAAAAGAAAAATATATACATTTTTAAATTAAAAAATTTTTATACACGATAGTTAAATATACAATAACATGTTGCATTTTAATTATCTTTTATTATTTAATACATATTATTCAAAAAAACTTTTCATTTATTATAGTCAAAAATACTATTTTACTCCTATGTTTCCTTTATTTTAATATATATTCAAATATAAATAACAATTTTTAACAATTATCCAATTTATTAAAAAAAAATGCGTTAGATGATTAAAATTGGATTATTTAAAAAAAAAATATGCGCTTTTACAAAAAAGATAGAAGCTTTTATTAATAATATTTCAGTAAATTGTTTTGATTTTGGATTTTTTAAAAAAAACATAGTATCAAAAATTTATTTTTAAACATGGTTTTTTTTATATATTCTTTAGCATTAAAAAGTAGAACATTTTTTTTTTAAAATAACACGTGATATTAATTATATATTTGGATTAAAACTCATACGGGAATTTACATTAATTCAATAAAAAATTTGTGATACTGCAGAAGAATTATAAAATTTTTTTGCTTTTTTAGAAAAATATATATGTTAAAGATTTAACATTTTTTATGGAATTTATGATGTTAAAATTTCACCGTTCGTTAGTACATATATCAATTAATTTTATTAAACAAGATTAATTTTTACCCTAGTTTTATCAGATATTTTTATAAAAATGATATTTTGATATTCTTGGCTGTAAATAAATTATGAAATATGTTGTGAACTTTTATATTTCAGGTAAATTAAAAATATCATTTAAATAAAAAAAGAGGTAAATATTCTTATGATTATTTTTGATAATTTTTTAAATATAATTTAAAAAAATTTAAAAATTAGAAGAAAAGTTTTTAATGTAAATTACCCTTTCAATCATAAATATAAAATGTTAATTTAAAAAACTATAAAAAAACATAATATTTGAGGAATGTTAATTTTTTAAATGATAAACAATGAATGAGTAATATCGACCTAAAAAAATATCTTAAGCTATGTCAGCTAATTTTTTATAAAAAATTTTTTAATTTAAATCATTATAATAAATAAAAAACTAAAATACCATTGTTAATATAAAATTATTAAAGACACTTAATTTTCAATTTAAAAAGTTTTTTCAAGCTTGACTATAATCATAATGGTTTTTTATAAAATTAATTTTTGTTAGAATAAATATGCTTTATATAATTAAAAAATTTTTTACTGTAAAATAATAATAATATATAGTCTTTTTAGAAAAATTCTATTGATCTAAAGAGTCTTGAAAATATATTTTATAAATTTTTTTTAGAATTACAAAGAACATTATGTAGGTCAAATAATTTTTTTTTGATAAAAAAAAGTATCTCTATATTATTAAACATAAGGTATTTTAAAAATAAATTTATGCGTTTTAATCAATGGTTTAAATATGACGAACATGAAAAATTATAAAATTTGTTAGAGAAAAAATCTTTGTTTAATTAGCTTTGCTTTAATTCAGCACATTTTCTATTAATGATGCATACTTCATAATATCTGTCCGAAAAAAGAAATTTAGATATTTTTGACATAAAAATAAATATGATTTTATTCAATTTTAAGGAAATATGAAAATTTAGAAAATAAAATCAGTGTGGTACTTTTATAATTTACTTGTTTTGCGTACAGCCCCTTTATATATATTCTATTACGAAATGAATTTTTGTAATGGTTATGAAATTTCTTTTTCTTCGATTAGTCAATTGTTTATATTAGATATTTATGAAAGTAAAATTTTTTTAGAAAAATCTTAACAAAGTATTAATCGGTTATTTGTTGTGTAAAATATTAAACCACTCTTAATTTTTTAGTGAGTTTTAGAAATAAGTAATTAAAAAATGATAAAAACGATTAAAAAATAAATTATAAAACAAGAAATAAAGGATTTTTATATAATTTTTATTTTAGGTTATCGAAAGCTTTGTACGATTATTATCAATCAACG
Organism: Oryzias curvinotus; assembly: GCA_023969325.1. NCBI lineage: Eukaryota > Metazoa > Chordata > Actinopteri > Beloniformes > Adrianichthyidae > Oryzias > Oryzias curvinotus. The sequence goes on from CM043729.1 coordinate 8,838, forward strand.
TGTAAAAAATTTTTATAATTGTCATCAAATTGGTTAATTTAAAGGCATTTTTAAGGGTAATATATTACAATTTTATTTTTTAAATAACATGATACTAGAAATAATATATTTAAAGATATAAAAGAATCGATATCAAAAATTTGTTTATAAACACCAGCGACAATATTATATTTAGCACTTTGAGGATCGAATTTAGTGTTAATCACCTCAAATATTAAAAACTTTTTATAAATAAGCTTTGAATTAACGCCAAATTAGCCATTTACAAAGTTTTTAACTAACATACATTGTCAAAAACAAAAAATTATTCCCCTATTAAAAGTTAAAGAAAAATAATTACTTTTATTTAATTGTTTTTATTTAAAATATCTGAACAACTTTGCAAAATAATATAATCATTAACCTTGATTAAATTCACAAAAAAATTTTAATAAATATGTTTGGTGATCAAATTGCGATGTAGCAAATTGCTTTGAGAGTTATGAATATTTTTTTTATGTCACTGCAATATTACAAAATTTAAAAAATGTATATTTTTAAAAACTATTTTTAAAATTAAACTGATAATTAAATAAATTTTAAATTTTGATATTAGCAAAAAATTTGTAAAGTAATAACTTACAGTAGGCATGTTCTAGACGTCATATAATATTTAAACACCCATTAAAAATATCAGGCATACAAAAAGAATATTAGATATATCGTAGAGTTTCAACTTAGAAAAGACTAAAGATTCATGACATTATGTCGAAATTATTAAATTTTGTAAATTTGGAAAAGCATATAACTGAATGACTATTTTCAAAAATATATATGAGTTGAAAATTTAGGTGCACATAAATATCAAATTTCTTCATAAAGAGTACCTTTTGATTTAAAGACTTGTGTTATGTTGACTATTATTAAGATAAATTTTGCCATTACTCTAATTTTAACCAAAATAACACAAAACTATATAATTTTTTTAAAAAAGGGATTTTATAATACATCAGGAAAATGTTCGTGATACTTTAGTTATTTCTTAAATTTGAATTGTATCATTATTATGTAGGGGAATAAAAAATTAACAATACTAAAAATAAAAAATACATAAGGGAATAAATAAAAAAATACGGTAATTATTTTATATAGCAACTTTTAAATGTTTTTTTCTGATTTTATCGTAAAAAAATTTTTTTTATAAATGTGTTATTGCATGCAACTTTTCCTTAAAATTACCTACTCTAAGGCATTTTTACTTAAAATATTTAAAAATATGTAAGGGTAAAGGTTTTTTATTTTTGAATTGAAATTCGTCTTATTTTATTAAATTTAAATATAATTTTATTAAATATTAAAATTTAATCATCAATAATGAAAAAAAAAACTGTGATAGAGTTTTTTTATAGTTTGGTCAGGCTTAAATAATTTTTCAATTGTATAAGCTATCTTTAGAAAAATCAAAACTCATAAATATTTTAAGATTGTAATTGTGCAAAAAAGATTTTTTAGGTTATCCTGCGAAAAAGATTCACTGCATATAAAACCTTGGGTTATCAAACACACTGTTTTTTATAAAAAATAGATCCTTCAAAAGCATAGGGATATAAAACTTGCTAATTCAATATGTAAAACTAAATTTATAAATCAAATAATATTTTAATTAATTTCAAAAGTATTATGTTTATATTTTTTCAAGTATTTTATTTCCGAAATAAATTTGATGATTTAAACAAGTCAGGTTAAACCTACTGGGTTCAAAAAAATACTTCTGATCGGAAAAATATATAATATAGTTTAAAAAAAATGATAAATTCTTAATGTCTAACACCTGAAATATGAAAATAAAATTCTATACAAGAGTTTATATTTTAAAAGTGACTAAAAACTTTTTTACTTTCTTTTCTTTCAGCTTTCTAAGATATAATAAGTTTTTTTTTAAAATTGGATCATGATACATTTGAATAACTTTTTAATTTTTTTTCTAAAGAAGTTTTTTGGCGTATTTTAGAATTTTTATATTATATTATAATACAATAAAAATGATAGTTGATTAATATATAAAACAAAGCAAAAATAAGATTTGTTAAAGTTATAATATTGTAAAAAAATTGAATATATTTAGAAAAATTTATTCAACTAATTTTTAAATTTGATTTATAACTTGATGACATTAATATCAAAAAAATAATCAATTAAATTTTTATTAAATTTTGTTTTATCATTTAGAAATAGATTTAAAGAATAAAAAATTTTGAAAATCTCTGATTAAAAAAATAACTTCTCAAAAATTTATCAAAATATATTAATATTAATTTATCGCCTTCGATTCATATTTTTGGATAATACATTTTTTACTATTTTTTTGATAATATAATAATATTTTTCTATCAAAAAATCAAGAGTTAATAAAATAATAATAAATTTTTTCTATATAAAGCCTGATCAAAAAAGGATACTCATAATTATAGTTAGAAATATTTTTAAAATTTTCTATTAAATTTTGTTATATTCGATTCGAAATAAAATTAATGGCTCTGAAACATAAATATTTAATTGAAAAGACTTATCATTGATCACAATATAAAAATAAAAAAAATAACTGAAATTTTTATATAAAGGCACAAAGCTGACTTAAAAAAATTATTCGTAATTAAACAAAAAAATATTATTAGGATCAATATTACAAAAATTTAATTTTTATAAAAACATGTTTTTGTAAAAAAAATAGAAATAAAAAATTAGATATTATTAAATTAGATATGTTCATAGTGCCTTTTAATTTTCTAAAAAATATAATAAAACCACATTTTGAGCCTTTTTTCTATCATATTAATAAATTATAAAAAAACGACAACATTTTCTGCTTAAAGGCAATTTTTGATTTTAACACATCTCTGAATAATTACATTTTTCTAAATAAAAAAAAATTAGTATGTTGTTTATTAAATTAATGGTATTTAAACTATTAATAAATGATAAAAAACAATAAATATAATATGTTATTCTTTTTTAAGAATTAACAATTTCTTGAGATTAAAATATATAATAAAATAAAACTTAAATAAAACTTAAATTTAAAAATTTGTTCATAAATATAAATATTGAAATATTTTAATTTTTTTTATAAGTGTTTTTATAGAATTTAATGGTTGTTTTGAAATTTTTTTTAAATTATAAATATAAAATGATTTTTTATTATATCTAAAATTTGACCAAATTCAATAATATTTAGTCATTAAAATTTTAATGAATGTGTCTTGATACTGATAAGGCCGAGAGGAGCTGTGACCGAGTCCGTCGCTTGTCATTTTTATTTTTTTAGTTTAATTCTTTTTTTGTGTTCTCCACAAGACGTTTCAATTACTGCAGTTGTAGAAATGTTTCAGACTCGATAAAATTACCTTTTCTTACAAAAACTTCGAACATTAGAGTCTGGTTCGAAAATTTTAAGTTCGCTGCAATAAAGATAAAAATCAATGAAGAATCGTTGATTTATGATGTTCTCCTCATACGAGATAAATAATTCTATGAATCAGTAAAGTTGTGAGGAAATTCTGAAGATTAAAATTATCAAATTTAAAAAAAAAAGTTCCTTTGCCCATTAGGAATTTTTTTTCAGACTCAGATGCCCTTAAACAATTTCACATACATAGAAAAGTATCAATAAAGAATCTTTTTAAATTTAAATCATCACTCAGGAGTCAATCGATAAAGGCTTACCCAAAACTACCATAATAATTGATGGATTCCATATATATATATTAAAATTTTTTCATAAAATGTTAGACAAAAAAATAACAGAGAATCTTCGCATTAATCCACCAAAAATTCTAGAAGCATTTAACATCTATGTTATAATTTTAATCTTTTAAGGATCGAACGTGTAGCGATTCTTCTACTATAGCCGTGAAATTAAAGGATACAGTCATATACATTTTAGATATAAACACAATAAGAAATCACTTTTGAACTCTAAATATTGAAAAATAACAAGAAAAAAAATTTTTAAAAGGTATCTAAATTAATTAAATAAAGTATCTGCTTCATGATTCAGAGAAAATTATAAGCATATTATATTATTTAAATGCTGGCAATTTTGTCACATAGATAGATAATTAGCTCTTATTATTCCCTGTTTAATAAGTTTAATAAAGTTCAAAATCAGAAAAGCTTCTGGATATTGAATTTAATTTTTTATTGATTCTAATGCTGCTTTCTCAGATATAGATTTTTCAACAGTATCATATACTCTGAAAAGCCGAGTTATTCCACCCAGTTAATGTTTAATGGCAGCTAGCAATCAATTTCTAAAGAGATCTCAAAAAATTTCAATAGTTATACATTTTTTAACGTTAAAAAAAGAAAATATCTCTTTTGTCGCACAAAATCATTCTATTTCTAAAATAATTGTAGCTAACTCTTTGTTTACAACAAAAGTATTCTAGACTCTCATAAAAAACATTGAAACATTACGATGAATGTTTTTTGATGGACATGTATGTTCCAATTAGTTATAAATATCTCGGAAACATTAAAAAAAACTCGACTACGAGAAATTATGAATGACAAATCGATCAACATGAACTCTTCTATATAACGTATATTACTATCCCTACTTTCTGAGTTTAAAGATTTAATTTCATGCCATGAAAATGATCTTGGACTTAAAAATTTGAGTGAACGTATGATAGACATTGGAAATTCAATGCCAATAAAGCATGTTAATAAACGAATGCACATTGACCTTAAAGAAAAAAAATTCTAGTAAGTAAACAAAATATTGGAAATGAATGTTATAGAAACTAGTTGTTTTCCATTAACATTGAATGTTGTTTTAGTATAGAAAAAAAATGGAAATACGCGCATGTGTATCGATTATAGGCAGCTTAACAAATATACTCTTAAAATTCTTATCGACTTCCAAGATTTGATGAAACTCTCTTAGGTTTATCAGGGTCTGAATTTTTTAGCTCAGTCGACTTATCTAGTGGATATTATCAAGTATCGCTTTCTGTAAAAGACAGGAAAACTGCTTTTACTTGCCCTAATCAATTAGATATGTTTAAATTTTACCTTTCAGGTTGTGTGGTAAATCAGTAAGATTTCTAGCTTAATGAATATTTCTCTTGAAGATTTTTTTGGAAATTTAGTTTATGTTTATAAAGGTGACATTACCTTCTTTAGCAAAAGTCAAGAGCAGCATATTTTTCACATAAAGATAGTTTTAAAAGCTTTGATAAGTGCGATTTTAAATTAAAGATTTCAAATATGTGAGTATTTTTCAAAAAGTATTTAATTTTTAATAGCATTAGGTGTCATCCAAAGGTATGTAAGCCGATCCAACAAAAGTAAAAGAAATTAATAAGTGTCAAATATCTAAATGTAAAAAATATCATTAATGATTTATTAAATTTGGTTCTTAGTATCTAAAATATTCAAAAAAACTATTGCAAATGATTGGAAATATTACAAAGCTACCGTCGAGATGATGCAGAATTTAATATGGAAGAAAGATAATATTATTAATTTTAGAGCTTAAAATAATTCTTTGTTTTGATCCATACCAAAGTTTTCCAAATATTTCATTTCCATTTGTTTCAGACGATGACGCTGTGGAGTAGCGCTTTGGTGAGATTTTTCCCAAAATATAAATGATTTTGAATGTGTTGTTGCTTATTCCAGTTAGGTTCTTTCAAAAAAAGATAAAAATTATTCTTTAAAAAATGGAAATATAAGCAATTGTTTGGAAAGTTACTCTTTTAAGACCTATTTACCAAGTTCAAATACATAAAATGAACTGATAATAACTGTTAAAGGTTTACGTTTAGTTTCAAAAAGTCTAAAGGTCAAGAAGCACGTTGGTTTGATATTCTTTCATCATATGACTATAATGTGGAATATAAAAAAGGGAAAACACGATAAATGCAGATGCATTGTCAATAAAATACATTCCAACAGCTTAAATTTCGCTCAAGATATATGTGAATTAAATAAATCTTCCTCTACCATGGAAAAAATGACAGTGAAAATACTTTAGTATGACATATAAATCATTCGAGAATGGACTGCTGTAAACACATTTCCACACTGTCATACTGTTAATAAAAGCAAACTCGTTCAAAGTTAATATCTTAAGAATCAATTATTGATAAATGAGGTTATACTAAAAAAAATACAAATTTGAGAATATTTCCAACTATAATATAAGAGTTCCTATGAGAGTTTTTCCCAAAAATTTCAATCAAATTTATAATTCTATCATGCGAGGTTGACACCTTGGATCAGAAAAACGCTGGAAAAAGCTCGAGAAAGATTTTATTCGAAATACAAGTAAAGATAATAATTTTAAATGGTGTTCTTCTTGTATCGAATGTACGAGTAGAAAAAATACAATCAGTATAATAAAGAGAAATGTCCAGTGATCTCTCAGTGTATCTTTTCCAGAGAATTAGCATTGACTGTGGCAGAAAAACTTCCAGTCACCGAGAGAGAAAATCGCTATTTTGTTGTTATTGAAGAATTTTTTTCAAATGAAAAGAACCTTTTGCAGTCGATAATATGGAATCAAAAACTATATTACAATTTTATGGTAATGAGATTTTGTATCTATATGAAACCCGTGAAATAATACATTCGGACCAAGGAACTAATTTTGATAAAAATATAAGTAAGGAACTATGAAAATGCATATAGATTTACTATAAACACAAAAAAAAATCCTCCTATTCCTAAATCAGATTGACTGGTTGAGAGGTTGAATATAAACCTATCAATATGTTAGCTAATGCCTAAAATATGAAAGAAGATTGAATGAGATAATTTCTCATTTTATGTGAGCAGATAGATAATTCCTTCATCAATTGACTAAAGATTCTTCTTTTTAGGTACTATTTTGAAAGAATATTTCACTATCATTGCAGGTTGCTAGTAAAAAACCGCTTCTTACAACTAAAAGACATCAGATTATGTTCTTACACTTTAAGGACTCATTTCAAAAGCTCATAATATAGCAAAAAAAATCTGAGGGAAAAATGCTGAACAACAAAAACAAGATTTGATAAAAAATTAAAAGTTTAAACATTCAATTTTTGAAATTTTTTTTTATTTACAAACCAGAAGGAATCAATAAATTAAGCTTAATTTTGTTAGGGTCACAAAATTTTTCCTAAAAATTTTTGGAGTAACATCCTGAGTTAAAATCTCCGATGAAGATGATGTTTTTCGTTAAAAAATTAAAAAATATTCAAAGCGCTTTATGCAAATTTATCATTTATTCATAAAGACGGAAGGGAAGAAGTTTTAAAAAACTGCGTTAAGTTGCGGAGATTAAGAACGAGGGAGACAACAATTATTATTCTTATTATAGTTTTTTATTCTATTTACATATTCACTTCAAGATGTTTAAAAAATCTTGTATTTTTCGCGTCAAGATATTAATATAGTAATGAGGTAATAAGTTTTATACTTGACTATTTTCTTGAAAACCTAATATAATTTATTTCAATATTTCATAATTTACTCCATTTCAATATTAAAAATATGTTTTCTTGTGTAATACTAAGTAAAAATATAACAAAAAATGATTAATAAATTCATTTTATTATTTGTTTAAAATATCAAAAAAATACATATTTTTATACCAAGAAGAATTTTTGCATTCGATTTCCAATAATGTAAATAAAAAAATTGTTAATAAAAATATCAAGTATTTATCACAAAATTAGCATATTATAAATTATCAAAAGTATATCATTACATCAAATATTTCAAAATATTTCGTTAAAATTTTCAATATAATGTATAAGTGTTTTAAACTAAAAATGAAATATTATTAGTAAAAAGAGACATATATAGATGTATTTTTTCTGAATTGGAATAAAAACAATTATGCGAATATATAATATAATATATTTTATTAATAAAAAGATTCCAAATAATTTAGAAATATTTGGAAAATTTAAAAAATTTTTTTTTAGTTTGGATGTGTAAAATAATTGTTTGGCAAATAAAAAAACTAATAAATATAAGTTGTATAGAAGTAAATCGCAAGCAGTCAATCTAAAACAAAAAAATTTATCTTCAAAACAAATTAAAAAACTAAAATATTAAATTTATATGATTAAAATATTAAGATTATTTAAAATTCTTTTTTTTATATATTACACGCTATATTGGCTCAAAAGTCAGTTTAATAAAAAAATTATTAACCTTTATTTCAGGTAAATACAAAATCAAAGATAATACTACATAGTTTTTTTTCATTAAATCTTTATATACATTTAAAAAAAGTAAAAATTAGCGAATTGTATTGTGGTGATGCATTATGATTGCTATATAAAATTTTCTATATTTGATATATTTTTTATTATTTTTTTACATACCGTTTCAAAGGTTTCGAAAATAATAATTCATTTTTATATTTATAAAATTGTTGAATTTTAAATTCATAAATATTATCTAATTTAATTATTTCTTTACTGATTATTTTTTTACAACGTTAAATATCATTTAAATTTCGAATTTAAATTTATAAAACTGTTTATGAAAATTATTAAATAAAAACACCAAGGGTTGAAAGTACGAAGCGAATTAGGAATAAAACCACACTCGTTTATTTATTAATATTTCAATTTAAATACATAATCAATTCTTTTTTAATATTAACTTTACTTTAAATAACTAACAAATAAATTAGTTAAATTTCCAAAGTTTATTTTTATATTTATAAATTTTTTTCCAAAAGTTAAATGATTTCTTTTAAATTTCCTGTTTAGGTTTGATTTTCAATATACAAATTTTTCGAATATTTTCGAAAAAATATCAACAATTAATATATTTAATCATTTACTTTAAATAATGTTTTTTTTCGCTGTATTCTTCAAAAATTTTGATGATAATTAATAATTTTGAATATTTTATAAAAATTATTAATAATTGCTGTGAAAGATCATTTTCATTTTTATTTAATTAAACTTCCTAAAGAAATATCAGAATTAATATAACAATTTTGATAATTGATCTTATAACATAGAAGTATTTTTATCATAATCATTTTTAATAATTTGCTAAAGGTAATTTTTTTTATCATTAAATAAATTTATTTTGTATCAAATATTTATTTTATGTAGTTTTTTACCTCAATATACACATGTATTTATAAAATTTCATATATAATTATGAGGATTTAAACTTATATTGTCATATAAAACAATTGTAAAAATATTTTTGCTTATAATTTCAAAATAATTTTTTGACTTAAATTCAATGATTCTGAATTTTACAGAATCTAATCGAATGATTCATGTATTATCATTTAATAATCGCAATTTATTGTAAAAAGTGATGTTAAATTAATTAAAACTAAGTATTATTACTTCTATTTGACACATATCAAAAGGCTTAAATCGAAAAAAACAATAATGTTAACTAAAAAATATCAATTTTTGATTATGATAGACTATAAAATATATTTTATCAACTTTTATAATTTTTTAAAATATTTGAAATTCACGATTTTAAGTGTATTTTATCGAAACTAGCATAAAAAAATCAATAATGATATTTAATTTGTTTTTCGTAATATAATATTTTTCGATTAATTCGTTTCAAAAATGTTGTATTATAATTATTATTAAAAAATTTATACTTATTTTTATTTTTTATTTAATAATATTGTCACACATATTTAAATATTTGATTAAAATCTTATTTTTGATTATCATTTTTAATAACCATAAATATATTTATCATTTCAAAGTTTTTAATTTTTGTTGTTTTTTATTCTATATTGTGATATTTTTTTTGTCTAATTTTTATCAATAATTTTTGTGATACTTAAAATTTTTTAGTTTTTCATTTACTCATGATTGATATCTATGTTAAAATATCTCTGAATACTATATAACTAAATTTTTAATATAAGGGTACAAGAAAATATTTGATCATTATGAAAATGAAATTTTTTGCTAAAAAAATTGGTCAATTTTTTCCAAAAAATTTCTAGTTAAAAAATCTTTAACTATAGTTTTAATCAAATTAAATATTTATGATAAAAAATTTTGTTTATAATTAATATTAAATATAATATTTAGTATCTTTCAATCGATAAAAGTATATTTATTTATTCGATATATATTTAAAAAAAATATACATAGTTTATTTTTTTTATGATTTCATCACATATAGAATATGAAGCGAAAATACAGAATACATAAAAGCAAACCTTGACATATTTTACTTTTATTTAAATTTAAAGAAACTACTTATTAAGAAAGATCATTGATCGATAAAATTCAAAATTTTATAATTTATTTCTATTTTAAACTATTCCGCTCTTATTATCATTAATTTTTAGTTTTTTAATATATGACTTTAACAATGATAGAAGTAAAAAATTATTTACCATAAAATTTATATAATTTCAACATATTTTATTTAAAATAAATTTTTTGTTTAATTTACAAAAAGTGAATATTAATAAAAATATCTTGATAAATATCTATAAATCAAATGTAATTTTCTATTATAACTAAATCGTAGAAAATATTCCTTAGTAGGTTGAAATTAGTTAAAAATATGTTACACTATTTTGATTCCTTAAAAAATTTTTTTTCGCCAAAAAAAATTAATTATTATTCTTAAAAACAATTGAGAAAATCACATAAAATTTTGTAGAAGTATTTGTAAAAAAAGTTTTTGAAAATTAGTACAAAAAACTAACATGCATTTTTTTAATTTTTTCCTGTTTTACAAGGAACAAATTTAAAAATTTTTAGAAAATTAAACAATTCATTTTGTAATACATCAATATTTTTTTCTTAAATCTAAAAATCATTGATATTAAATTTAAAGTTTACATACTTTTGTTTTTAAAAAGTAAAAAATAATACTATAATTTTGATAAATAAAAAAAATTATCTTAAACAATTGCTGTTGTTTAATTCAAAATTAATTTTTGTTCATTAATTGCTAGAATAAATATAAAAAGTTTTTCTCAAAGTCAAAGAATATTTATAAAGGCCTTATGAGATTCATATTACTAAAAAAATATCTTTATAATTATATTTAAAATTTTTAGATTTAACAAATTATTTTAAATTTTTGTAATTTCTTGATAACTAAAAAAGAATGCTAATTAACAACCTACATGCACAAAATATAATACTTCATGTTGATTTGCTTTAATTTGCTATTTAATTGTTATTTACAATTCGATTAAATATAAAATACTCACAATATTCTTTTATTTAAAGCCCATAATACTCTCATTTAAATCAATAAATATTAATAATGATAATTTTTCAAACATAGAGATATTCAAGAGCAAATTTTATAAACTAAATATAAATATTATTCATTAATTAATTGAAATATCAGTAAAAATCGGAGATTTAAGAGAAGAAAATAGATATTAAATGAAAGGGCTGTTTTTGAAACGATTATATTAGTGAATGAATTATATTATTAATGCCTGATGTCACAATATTATAAAATTGAATTAAAGGATACTTCCATGGGTTTTTAAAAAAATTAAGAATGACAATAACTAGCTTTTACAGTGGAAAATGAATCATTTTTAATATACAAACAAAGAAATTTCATAAAAATATACGAAAATAATGTTGCGAAAATAAGATTAATTTGATTTTAATAAATATGTAACGTTTTATCATCAAAACTTTTTTAAAATTTACATATTAAAAAGCGTAAACAATAGAAATTATTATCAATAAAAAATTTTCAAATTTTTATAATACTCCAAAAAGTCTATGTCTCTATATTGCAACTCATAAATATCAAAAATTATTTTCTTTGAAAAAACTTGATGTTTTTACTCATTTATAAAATTTTTATTTAATGAGGTCATCTTAATTTATTAAAAACAATTCTAAATTCAAAAAATATTAGTTATTGTTTATATTTTTCTTTTATAAGTTTTTTGATTCAAGATTATTAAAAAATTAAAAATTTTTTAACAATAAATAACTGATATTATTGTTAAATAAAATAGTAACAATAAAAAAAAATTATTTTATACCAATTTATTCATAGAATAAATCATATGAAATTTTAGAAAAAAATAGTTTTCAGAAAAAAAAACTAAATTCAATGGTGTATTTCGTGGTTAAAATTATAATTTTTAAATAATAATTTTTTATTTTCGATAGACATAAGTTACATGTCGTTAGTAAAAATCACCTATTATAATTATATAAGTAAAAAAAAATTATTCACTAAAAAAATCGCATTTTTAAATAAAAGTTACATGATCTTACTAAATTATTAACAAAATGAAGCCAGAATTAAATTAAAAAAAATCTCGTTCTAGATAAGGTTATCTTATAATTTCGATTTGTATTAGATCATTGAAAACATCACAACAACAAAAAATCTCAAAATTGATTTTTTAATTTATTTCTTTTTTATCAAATGTATAATATTTGTAAATCAAGTCGAAATAGATTATTTTATTATTTTAAGAAATTAAGCATAATTAGAAAAAAAATCAAAACTTTTATAATTTAAACAAATCTTTTTGTGCAAAATTTTTTTTTGTACGAGTTAGATGATACATTATTTGATTTAAATTAGAAAATTAGTCTGCTCGTTTACAATTTTTTCATAAAATTATATCTATCGCTATTATAAAATATGTTTTATTTGTATTTTTTCACTATCTTAGATTAAAATAAATAAAAAAATAGCAATCTTAAACATCAACATATTCAATATAAATCTTCGATATTCTTTCCTTTGTTAAATAAAATAATAAAAATTTAGTTTTCCAATAAACTTTTTTAGCAAAAATGTTTATTTTTCTTATCTCTTTATCATACTATTATAAGGGCCTCTTTAAATACTGTAATTTAAAAAAAAATTATTATTAAATATTAATTTATATAATTGAGTAATTAAATTATGAATAGTCGTTTTTTATTTAAATTATTTTAAATAATTTAAAAATAAATATGCTTCACCAAATAATTTTTTTTTAGTTAGACATGAACAAATTGAAATTTATTAACGGAAATGCGTTTAATAATGAGTTAATTTTTGTTTTTAAATTCTTTTTTTTACTTATGCTTTATTTATCTTTTAGAAAAATCGATATAATTGATTATAATTATCAGCGAAGCTTAATACTTATAAATAAATTTGATAATAAATCATAAATAAACTATAATTTTATCTCAATATATATTTTAGAAAAGAATTTTAACAAAGGCTTATCAGATGCAAATATACTTTATATTATTGTTTAATAAATAGTCAATGCAAAACCTTAATATCTAAAAATTCATTTTACATTTTTAAAAAAATTTAGAAAAAAGCATTCTTTCTTTATTATATTCAACATGTATTATGTTTATGTTTTGAATAATAATAAGATATTTATAAAGATCAAAAACACTCATTTTATGAACATTTCTGGGTAAAATAGAATATATAAATTCATCACTTAAAAATGTTAGAAAAATCAATAATTCAATACCGTAAATTTTTAATGTTTAATTCAATAAAAAGAGCTAAAAATTAAAAAAAAATTAAAAATATTTTTTTATAACTTTCTATGAAAACAAATGTTTTTATTTAAATAATATCAAACGCTGAGCAAAAATAGTGTGCAAATAATGATGTGTTAGTTTATTTAATGATAATTTAAAATTGTGAGATATATTTACAAAATAACAAAAATTTTTGACAAAATGTTAATTTAAAAATTTTACCAAAATTAATTTTTTTATTTTGACCTTAACATCATTAAAATATAAAATTTGAAAAATAAAAATTATTTAATAATTACGTTTTTAAAAACATAATATTCGATATATACATCTTTAAAATTGTAAAAAATATTTCAATCGTGTTTTTTGATATTTTTATAGTCGTTCTTGATATTTGAAATCTGATAAATATTTTAAAAACATTTTGTTCGCGATAAAACTTCTTTTTTCTCTAAAAATATATACTAATATTTAAATTGTTTTCGTACTATTTATATCCTTAACGTAAAAAAAAAGAGATAATATAAATAAAAGTATTTACAAAAACTTCTTCTATTAATGATTATCACACATATTGCAATATATTTAATAAAATTAAAATTTAATTACCATTAGATTTGTAAAATTTCTGAACTACTATTTTCAAAAGGAATTTAATTTAAATACAACTGATAAAGAAAAAAATATTTTTAAAGAAAAATAATCTTTTCTAAAGTGAAATATAAAAATTTATTGTAAAATGTAAAAAAGTTAAAAAAATGGACCGATAAAGATTATCTCAAATCGATCTTAAAAAATAAAACGTGAATACACTGCGATTTGTTAATTTTTTTTGATAGATTTTTTAAAATATTTCATCGAGGAATTTTAGTTTACTTCTAATCAAAATGTACAGTTTTTTCATTAAATTACCTTAAACTGATATATATCCTAAATATATTAGCTTTATAAATATTTATTAAAAATTTGAAAAAAATTTAGATTATATCAACCATTATTTTCATTTAAAAAAATTTTAAGAAAAAATATATAAAATATTTATAACACTAATGAATGCAAACATGTTTTTTTAAAAATTATCACATATGAAAAACTTAAAACAATAAAAAATCTTCATATCATTTGTTTTTTTTTCTAAAAGTTTAAAATAAAAAATAAATACCTAACAACTTTATATTGTATAAACTTTGTTTTAGTCGATTAGTTTTAAAAAAAACACTAGCAATAATCGTAAAAATATAAAGAAATTTAAAAGATTTACTAGTATTTATAAGTCGATTTTCTTTGTCATTTTTAAATAATTATGAGAAATAAAATGAGGTAGTTCAATAAAACACTTTTAACAGTATATCTGAAATACACATTATTAATTGAAATAAAAATGAAAAAAAAATCTATAAACTAGCAATTACTAAAAAAATAAAAATATTCACAAACATCATTGAATTTGAATAATTTATGTTTTAAATCAAATATATCGTTATGTTAATTATTTTTGAATAATTCAAAAAACTTAAAAATATATTATATAGATATTGAATGTCTCTGAATTTAAATAAAACTTTTTTTTACATAAATTATATTTATTTTGAGAAAATAAAAGTATACATATTATTTTAAAATCAAAAAATTAAAGAAGAGTTGTGAAAGTAAAAATAAGTCAATATTTAAAATATGGTAAAATCAAAGAAATTTTTTCAAAAAAATTTTTTTTTAATTATGTTAATATTTTATTTTTCTGTGAAAATATGATTTATTTAAAAACTAATGAATATGTTTATCGAAGAAAGAAGTATTATTTTTTTATATAATATGATGATTTTCTTATTTATAATATTTAAAAATTTATTAAAAAAAATAAGTTTTCATTTCAAAATATTTTCATCCATTAAGATTAACTTAAATAATTTTTAGGACAAATTTTTGTTAGTTTAAAGATTAAATGATAAGGTTATTTATATATATATTCAATTTTTGGATATTTTTCTTTCAATATTTTTTTATATAATCTTAATATTAAAATATACATTTTAAATCTTTTAAAATATTTAAATGTTCAATTGATTCAGCCCTAAAATTAATTTTTATTTTGAGATAACCTAGAGAGTTTTAAATTTTTCTATAGTTATTTATCGTTTTTATTAAAATTACTTTTTGATCATTTAAATGTATATAAAATGATAAAAAACCACTCGAAGATTATATCATAACTTTTTTAAGAATTTTTAAATAGAAATATTTTTGTAAATTAAAACCAACAGAATTGATTTCAAAAAATAGCAACGTATGAAACAATATAATCAAATTTGATTATTTGCAATCATTGAAGGAAATATTTTTATCTGAAATTAGATTTTGATATCAAATAATAATTAAAAAATTTTAAAAAAATTTTCTAGAAACTGTGAAGATTTTTTAAATGATAAATGAAAAGTAATTGTAGACAAAGATATTTTTAATTATCAAAATATAAAAAAAAACAACAGGTTAATTAGAAAAACATATTTTAAAAAATATCAAAAATAATCTCAATAATTATCCTTGAAAAAATTAGTTATTATAATTTTATTAAATAAAAAATTTTCGCTGAATAACAGTATATTCCTTAATAAATATTAAAATAATAAGTAGAAGTTATGATAAATCTTTGATAGTTCCAAGTTATACAATTTTTTATGCTATTTAAATTGTCAAAATTGTTAAAATGTTTTATTTTCGTAAATGAATACAATGGTTATTTTTATTTAAATATATTTATAATGTCATGTTTTTAATTATTTCAATTTCAACTTCAATCTGAAGATTTTTAAAAGTTTATATAGAAATAAAAAAAACTTATATATTTTTAAAAAATAGTTGTAATTCAAGCTAAATATTAAAAAATTAAAATTGATTTATTATTTTTAATGAAAAAATTACATAAACTTCAGTAAATAACAAAAAAATTTTATTCTAAGAAGTTTTACATATTATAAGAGTTATAAAAATTAAAAAAGAGGCTTTAAGGATAAAAAAATTGAAAAAAAAATAAAATGAAAAGGGGTAATTTTTTTATTTAATCGAGGCAAAATTATTTTAAAATTTACCGATTGATAAATTAACTAAAAAAAATTAGAACAATAATTTGTTTTTCAACTACTTAGTAGCGAATTTAAAATTAATAAAATTTAATTTTTTATTATATCATTGTTTTTTTATAAACATTGGCTAAATTTTCTGATTTACGAGTTAAATTTAAGAATATTAATAACATTAATAAAAATGAAATTATACATTCAAAGCTTACTTAACATATTTATTTTAAAAATGCTGTTGATTAAATATTACATTACGAACACTCATTAACCTTCTTTAAGTTTAGTATATTTATTAAAATAGTAAAAATGTGTTTTAAAAACAATATAATTTTACAATAAAATGTTAATAATTAGCTTAGAGTCATTTACTAATTTTGAAATATTAAAAAAAATTGTCTTAAATTAATTTTTTTAATTTGAATTAATCTTTTTTGTCGTAATAAATTTTTTTAACAAAATTTTTTTTATATTTGAATAATTGACGATTTTCCGTTTAATATTTTTATCGATGGAATTGTTAAAATTAAAAACTAAATGTTAAACAATTCTGTGTTTTTAATTATATTTCTTTTCAATTATATAAAACAAGTTGATATTATACTTCTGATCCTGTAAAAGCAATAATTTTATTTATATCTGAAATTTTGAAAAAAGTATCACTATACATTTCCAAATAAAAATTTACACACTTATTGAATTATTAAATAATATTTTATAGTTTCAATCATTTTTAGAAAAATATTTTTAGTTGTAATTTAATGGAGCAAAAAAAATTATTTGTTATAAAACAACGGATTTAATTAAATTACTCCTTTTTAAAATGCTGTTTTCTATTTTTTACTAATAATTTTAATTAACCACCAGTTTTTAGAAATATTTTACTCTTTAAAAATAAGTAATTTCCTCTAAAAATTTTTTTGGTTAAGGAGAGTATATATGACAGAGAAAAAAGACTAGCAAACAAATATTGAAATTACGATACAACCTTGTTTATTATTTAGAAAAATTACTATCAGAATTAGAGTTATAAAATTTTTTCGAAAGATTTCAAAATTTATCAAAATTTAGGTAAAGATAATTTATATTAATTGAATATTTTTTTTATTAAAAAATTGTTCTTTAATAAAATATTGTATATAAAATGCATATAAAAGAAAAAAAGGGATAAAGAGAGTGAAACTGAAAAAAATAATGGAAAAGAAAATATTTATTAATCGGAATTGAATAAAACATCTTCCAATAATTTTTCAAATTTTTAAGAAAAAAAAATATTCGAAATTAAAATAAATTAAATAACTCGAATCTGTTTTTCTAAATCAAAATATCTCACTTATGTAAAAAACTAAAAAAAAACTCATCTAGATCTGATTAATATCTCTTCTTAATTTTTTATAACAAAAATAAAATCTTTTTTTAAGGAAATTTTCAATTATTAAATTATAAAAACTTTACGGCTAAAATATTTATTTATTAAATAAAAAAGGTATTGAAATTAGATTCTTACAACTTTCCAAGAATAAATTATTAAATGCTAAAATATAGACTATAATTAAAAGAAAAACTAACTTTTAAATTTTCAATATGAATTAGATTTAAAAAAAAAATTAAATCACATATAAAATTAATAGTGATTTGGAAAAAAAATAATGCAAATTTTATATTTATAATGCTGTTTTATTAAAAATTCTTTAAAAATATAATAACCAATTTTTCGAAAAAATTTGTTTATTTGTTATTTTTTCATTAAATATGATACAAAAAATCAATTCATAAGATAGAAGACTACTATATTAAATTTTGAAATATTAATACATCATAAATATTTTATGAATAAAACTGCTTGTATTACTAATATAATTGATGTTATAATTTTTTTATCTTTGTTAAAAAAACAAAAAATTTTTTTTTATCACTCATTATATGATCAAAATATTTGATAATATTGTTTTTTTTTATTTCTAAATTTTAAAAAATAACATCTTTTTTTTTATACATCTTAAATTTAAAAAATTAGAAATTCTTCACATGTTTATAACAAAATTCTTTTATATATTAATAGCTATTCAAGCAATATCTTCACAATTTACAATATTTCATATAATCTCTTAATTTAAGGTAAAATTTAAAAGGTTTTTATTCTATACTTTTTTTTAATCTACAGGTAAATCTAGTTATAAAAACTGTAAAATTCCGAATCATTTATTTTGATATTTATTGATCAAATTATTTTCTTATAAATTCAACAATTTTTATCAAATTATTTAATTCTGAGATTGATCTATTTGATTTTTATCAAGGATAGTAATTCAAAATTTAATTATCAAATATAAAAAATTATTTTTGATAAAATTTGAAAAAATTACATAAAATAAATTTCAGAATTATTACGACATAATTTAAATCAAAACTATTATTATAATCGATTTCATACTATATTTTAAATTAATTATATGTAATTACCGTTTTTTTTTAAAAACTAAAAAAAAAGGTTTAAATCCTTTTTTTTATTTAATATGTTATTTATTTTTAAAAATTTTCGCAGGACGCAATAATCTCATTCTCAACCAATAAAATGTGTAAAAAGTTCATCATCGTACAAACAATTATAATTTTTATATAGATATGATAATATTTTTATTATTCTATTAATTTATGTGGTTATAAATGTTGCGAGAAATTTATTTTTGCGTTATAATAAAAAATTTTATCCTCAAAATAAATTTCTTAAATTATAAAACATTAATTATTTTAATATTATTTATTGTCTAAAAATTTCAATTTTTTTTAATTACGGAATAAAATATTTTAATTATAACCAAATCCATATACAAAAAATATCATCAGAAAATTCAAAACTAAGAAAATTTAAAATTTATGGATAAAACATTATCTTATTATGTCGAATTGACTTCTTTATGCGAAAATAACACAAAGCATTAGAATAAATGAATTCTTTACAACAAAAACATAATATTGTATTAATTAAAATATCTTAAATAAATAGAATAAAACAATTAATGAACAAAGTAGAATATAGGTAATTAAATAAATTAAAAAAATATTACTAGAGAATAAAAATTATAATATTAAATTGAATTAAAAGTTGTTTTGTTGATATTTATATTAAATATTTTTTGTATGCTAAAAGAAGCAAAATTTGTTTTTTATAGAAAAAAAATTATAATTTTTTTAATTTTTTTTACTTGACGCACAATTTAAAAGTTACATCTACCAACAATTTTTTTTTCTATATTAATAAAAAAATATTTATGTTATGTTTTTTCTTTTTTTGCATGTATTTAAATGTCCATTAATATAGATTGTTATTTTAAATACTGTAAAATAAAAAGATAAAGATATACATTTGTGTTGAAATAAAAATTAATCAAATTTTTAAGTCATAAAACATACTTAATTAATACATAAAATAATATATAACGGATATACAGTTTACCGGTATTTTTTTTAATCCAAATCTCATAACTCCCAGGAAATAAAATTGTCATAAAAATTAATCTTATCATCAGTTTGTAATTTTTGGGTTTTTTTTTAAATAATCAATCTCTTTTACGACTTAATATTAAAAAAATCCTTTAAAAAAATAATTAAACTAGAGTTTTATTGTTCAATTTTCAAAAAAATAATTTAAAAATTCATTGAATTAAATGATTATTTTATGTTGAATTTATTATTGAATTACGTAAAATTTTTCAATTAATTACAAAACTCAAAAAAATCTAATTTGATTAGATTAAATATTTTACGTCTAAATACTTAAAACAATTTATACCCCTTTATATAATCCTTTGAAAAAAATCGAAAAAGATTTATTCTAATAATATAAATATTAGATAATTACACTCAAGTATTAAACAATTTGTTTTTTATTTATTTTTTTAAAATAAATTCTTTATTATTTACCGATTATTTGGGTTTTATTGTTAAGCGTTTCTTATGAATAGAAGAAAGATGAACCCGATATATTTCTTTATCACTGACAAAGTAAAATTAATAAAGTATTTTTAACTGTAAAATTTACTTACAAATTATATGTTATTTTTTTATAATTATAGTATTTAAATTATTATATAATAAATATTCTTTACAATTCTTTCGAAATATTACTATATCTAACGACTTAAATGTTTTAATTATAATATTTTTTTTAAATATTTAACAATATTTATGCAGACATTTATATAAATATAAATTTTTAACAGTTTATAAAAATATAGTTAAGAAATTTTATACGAAATTTTTAATTAATCTGAAAAAGAAATTAAATGAAATACTCAAACCGCACTTTTTCCTCAAGATGTTAACCAATTATTGTTATTAGGAAATTAATTTTTAAAATTTACAGTTGAATAAAAATTCCTCTAATTATGCAAAAAATATTTAAGTAACCACTTTTTTAGAAAAATTTGCAATTTTAATTTTATAAATTAGATATTTTGTAATTTAAAAAATGATATGAATAAAAATTGAAAGTTTATAATGATTCTTACAATTATTTGCTAATTTTAATTAGAGTAAATTTTTTTAATTTTTCTTACTTATATGTTTAAGTTTTAAGTACATTAATCGATATTAAAAATTTTTAATGATATTTTTAAGTTTTTATTTCCTTGAGGCAAAATAAAGACACTTACATGTTTTTTAGTTTTATATAGAAATGATTAACAATTTATAACAGTTACTTATATGATTTGTTTAAAATTTATAAACCTTAAACATTATTATGAATAAAATTTAGAATATTTTTTTTTGTTATTTTTTTGAAAAATAATAAAAATATTACATTAAAATTTTATTAAAAAAATTAGTCTCAAGCAATGCTTTTACAGAATTTTATTTTCGAAAAAATATGGGAATATTTTTTTATTTTTGATCAGATATATTTTTCAATTACGATATTAATTTGATAATCATTTTTTATAAAAAATTTTTTTTCAGACGATGAATTCGTGTGACTATTTGTCCATTTTTAGAATTTATATTGCTTTTACATTTTATATAAGGATTTTTTAGTAAAAAGATTATCAAAAATATAAGTTAACTTATATAAACAAATAATATACAATAAAATGAATGCTTTTTTTTAAGCTATTAAAACATTTTTGAATATTTATTAAAAACAACGATAGATATAAAATATGGTATTATTTTTACAATAATTAATCAAATATAAACTAATGTTTTCCAATATAGATGTTTCGTATTTTAAAATTAAAAAAATTAGAAATATTTTATATTATCAAAAACATTTTACTAAATTGTTTTTTTGTTAAATATAAAAGGGAATATTTTTTTTAAAATCTTTAGTTAAAAAAAATAAAAGTAAAACGCAATGAAATATTTTATAAAATACATAGAAACAATTGGGTTTTAGATGTCCAAAACAAAATAAATTTTTTTTGTTCAGACAAAAGTCATGAAATAAAAATATAAAAAAAGGAAATTTCTTGATAGATAAAAATTATTTGGGACAACTGTATATGTTTTGCAGATAATTATTATCATTTTGAACATCAATAATAAATAAAATTAAAAAGAATGTGATAGTTTTTTGTCATAGGTATCTGAGAATTTTATATCGCAAACAAAATATAAAAAATTATCAAATAAAGCGTTATTAACAAAAAAAATATTACATAGTATTAATATTTTTTAAGGAAGAAATATTACATCTCTGGTAAAAAAAAAATGAAAAAATAATTATTCACTACTAATAATAGTTAATCAAATGGATTGATTATTCATGTAAAAAAAAAACCGAATATTACTGTAAATATAAAAGGGTCGTGATATCATTTGAAAAAATCTTATATATTTTACAGACAGTATAAAAGAATTTAAAAATTTTTGATAATTTCTCATCGAAAATTCTAAAAAAAATTATTTTACAAAAAATCATTATCATAATACTTCATCATTAGTAATATTTCATAAATAAAAATTATTTAAATGTAATTTAAAATTTTCATATATCTCTGTTAATGATATTATTTAACTAACTCCTGTTTCATTGTTTATTAAAAAAATCACCGGATGAAATATTAAAAAACGTTAAAACGGATGAAAAGTTGCAAATGTTAAATGTAAAATAAGTTTTAATCAATTTATTTGTTTTTTAATAAAATTTAAAAAAATATTCTATAAACTGTTTTATAATGATAGAATCAAAAATATTTGAAAAAATTCTGAATTTTAAGATAATCGATAAATATATATATATTATTTTAATTTGTTTTAAAGAAAAAAAATTTTGTGCCAAATATTATTTGTTAATTTTTGTTCTGTTGTTTATAAACGATGTGAATTAATTGTCATATTTAAAAAAATAATCATTTTTATTTTAATGGCATCTTCTTTAATAAATTTATTATTATTAATAAAAAAAATTAGATCTAAATAAAAAGAAATAGATTATCACAGACGTTTTTCTTTAATTTAGTTATTAAATTTAAAAATCAGTAATCTTTAGGTAAAAAAAATAAATTTTATTAAATTTATTTTGCATAATAGTATGATAATCATTTTTATTATCAATTTTTTCGTTAATTTTACAATTTTACGAGAATGATATGATTAAAAAAAAAAGAATGATAAAAAAACATATGATAGAAAAAAAATTCTCTATTATATTTAAATTGAAAAAAAATATTAAATACTTTTTTGTTTTTTTATTACATTTATTGATTTAAAGAAACTAAAAAATTATTATTATTTAATATTAATAACATACATCAGTGAAAATTTCTTCTTCACTAAATTAGATATTTGAAAATACATTTAATCAATAAAAAAAAAGATATTATTAGATTGTTTTTTATTTTTATCGATATGATGATTATCCTTTAATAAATTAAAAGAAATAGATATTAAATTATCAAATACTATTATTTTTAGAAATAATTCGAATAAAATATTCTATTTTATAAAATTGTTTGCTCAAAAACATAAGAAAATTATTGAAATAATATTATAACATAAATTTTGAAAAATAAAAAAATTATTGATAAAATAATACATAATATTTTTAAATAACACAGCTTTGAAAAACTTAAGGTATGATACTAATAAAAAATTTTAAAATGATTTTTACTAATTATGAAAAAATAGTTAAACTATAAATGTATATTTTTCTGTAAGGTTAAAAATTTTTTTATATTTTTACACAATATTTTAAGATATATTTTTTCATTTTATTTCCTAAATTTTTTTTCAGAGTTTGTTTCGAATGAATTTATACATGTTTCTACTTAAGATGTTATATAATTAAAATGTTAGATAAATTTAAAAAAGTTCATTGATTAAATGTAATCTAATTTTTTTTAATATGTTTATTCAAGTAAATCATTATTTTTATTATGCTCTTTTTTTAAAGAAAATAAGTATCCAATGTCTTATTACTTAGTTTCTAATATTTTTTATTTTAGAAATATTATTAAAATATTTAAAATTTAAAATTTTTTACATTATTCTTAAATATCCTCAATTTATATTGTAATTATAAAAATTGAAAAAATTACTAATCTCCGAGAGTATTTATTTTCTTTTCTATTTATAAAGAAAAATGAAAAGAATTTAAACATTTTTTTAACACGTAAATAGAATTTTTGAACTCCATTAAAAGATCCTTTCAAAATTTTTTTTCTATTATTAGGTTAATTTGCAATAAATTATTTTGAATAATCATAGATAGCATCAAATACTAAAAAAGTTTGAATAAAAACAATCTGAAGTAATAAAATATTTTAATTGCAAAGAAAATTAAAGTAATTTATTAAATATAAGTTGATTTACATATTGTTGTTAGGTAATATAATTATTTTTTAAGAGAACTTTTATATTATATTATATAAACTATATCAAATACAAAAACTGAATTCTAATTTATTGATTATTTAAAAAAAAATAAAAAAGATATATTTCTTCGATAAATTAGACATTATATTAAGAAATTTGCGATTTAATTTATAAGAATATCTCAAAGATAAGAGAAAAATTTTATTGACAACTAAAACCTTAAATAATAAAATTTAAATTTATATCTTCAAATGATCTTTTTTAATATATTCCAAATACCAATTAGAGTCTCATTTTATAACAGTAAAAATTTTCATTTTTTTTTCTCTAAAGTTGATAATAATAAATATTTTTAATATTTTTTAAAAGATATAGTTACCAAAAATATATTTTGATGGAAAATCGTAAAAAAGTTTCCTGATTAGTTTTTGTATTATGCTAAAGCCCTTAAATGAATCTTAAACTTACACGTTTATAAAAGATTAAATAATGAATATATTTTTTCGTTAATTTCTTAATACTATATAAAAAATTTTTGAAGCTCGCTAGATAGATATCTTGAAAAGAAAATAGATTAAAGAATGCATAGTATTAATATTTAATTTAAATAAAATTTCTAGAATAAAATTATTATTAAATATCAACAAAAAAAAATTTTTATAATAAAGGAAAACTTTATAAAATTTTATTCCTTTTATTGATTAATCATCAAGAACCTATTATACATTACATAATTAATTGATCTGATTAGATATTCAATACTTTTTTAATTCAAAATTATGCATTTAATAAGTATTTGATAAACTAAATTAATTTATATTATTCTATTTCCAAAAAAATTTATCTACATTTTTTTTATCGAAAAACATATTTTTCCTAAAAATATTTTCATAAAAGTAATACAATTACGAAAAAATATTTTTTCAGCTTTATCATGACATTTCATATAGCATACAAATTCTTTTATGTTTAAACATTTTTGAATATTTTTTAAAAACATCTATATGTTCCTAATTTTTTGAAATTTTTGCCTTCTTAGTTTACGTTAATTAGTTTCTACTATAATTCCATATCAATTATGCAAAAAACATTGAATATATAAAACAATAATTCATTAATAAAGCTTGTTTATGTTAATATTTATTTTTGAGAAAAAAAATATGGAAAATAGCACATTTTTTTTATCATTTTCAAATAAAAAAAATTAAATATTTAAAAAAAAAAGTTCAAATCATTTCTTTGAATATTATCATTATAATCATCAATCACATAAATTAATCTCCACAGAGAACCACTTTACATATCTATGAAAAAGGAATTAAAAAAAAATAAAAATAACTTTTTTAAGAACTTTTAAATTTATAAGAGTGATTCCAAATCATTTTTGTTAAAAAAACTAATTAAATATGATAAATAAGCTAAAAATATAAGAAAACAGTAGCTATATTAAGGTGATATTGCATATCATAAAATCAAATTTAATAAAATATAGTTAAAAAAATACCAAAATATAAAAAAAGGAGTTAAGAATGGCTTTTACATTTTATTAGTTATAAATAAATTTAATAAAATTAAAATAAAACGAAATATTAAAAAAAAAATTCATTTTTTTACATATCATGATAAATTTAGACAACAAAAAAAAAGATTTATCATTGATTTAAAAATATTTCGGAATAAAAAATTTAATATTATTTTGGATTCGTTTAATAAATTATATCATTTCAACCAATTATTTTCAAACTCAAAATATTTCTATTTATTTGTATATCTCCAATGTTTTAAATTGTTTTTAAAATAAAATATATCGGATAAATATTCAGATTTTTTTAAATTTTTTATAATATAGAAGTTTATTAAGAATAAATAACAAGAAATAAATCCAAAAAAAGGTTTAATTTAAAATAAATTTTTTAAAAATTTTTATTCAACATGATCATTTAATATAAGCTTAATGGGATCATTCATTTTTATTGGTTTTAACAAATTTATGATTCAAAAAATTTAAGGTTATTTTTATAAAAAAAATTTTTAACTTTATTCAAAGTAAATGTTCAAAAAATTATTTTTAATAAAGTATAAATAATAAATTTATCATTTTTAATATTATATTTAATATAAATTTCATTAGTAATGTGGAATTATTTTGTTTTAATATTAAAATAAAATATTTTTTTATTTGTTTAATTATTGTACAAAAATATTTTATTATTTCATCGTATTTTTTCTTCAGAATATATTTTTGCAAAAATATTTTTAAATTAAAATTTTAAATATTTTACATTTTTATGCGCTTGATCTATATAGTATTCTTTATAAAGTTTTTTATTTTATTAAAATTTAATCAAATAATTTAATTTTTTAAAACCTTTATCTATAAGAGTAAAAAAAATATTAGAATAATTCTGATCTTTAAAAAAAAATTTATCTATAAAAATAATGGAGATTCTAGGTAATAAATTAACAACAATTATATAAATATTTATTAGCATTTGAAATTCTATTTGATTTTCATATTTTTAAATTTTTTATTAGAAAATAATTCTTTGTACGGACTACAGATTATTAATTTCAATTAATATGACCATGCAATTTTCACAAAGCTTCTGGTAAATAAACATTTTAGGCCTAAATTTATCATGTAAAAATTTTCATGATATAAATTATCAACCTCATTATTATGAAATGTTTTAATGAAAATTTTTAATTTTTAAATAAAATTTTTTTATAATTACTATACTTATTTTAATAGATGATTAAAGGGTATTTTTGATCTCAAAGATTTTTTTTATATTGCTCGTAATATGTAATAAAAAAATTAGCGGATTATTTCAAATTATAATTCATTTTTTAAATTTAAATCATGGATAAACAAGTATTAAATAAAATATTCTAGATCATTGTTTTAAACTTTTTTTAATATTTAAAATAATGTCAACAGTCACAAATTGAATTTTTTTAAATATATTTTTCAGATTTTAACAAATATCTAAAATAAAATCAAAAAAAATGTTATTTTCAATCGTTTTAGTATGTTTTTTAATTATTTTTTTAATATATTTTATCAAATTAATCGAATAACAATTATTATGACTTTGTTAGGAACTCAATTAGAGGAATAATCTCAAAATTTTTTTATAGTTTTTTTTTATTTTTTAAAACATTTTTTATAAAAAAAAATTTTGTAATAAGAAATTAATATAAAATAATAAATTTATTTTTTTTACATAAATAAAAACAATATAAAATTAATATTTTAAAATATATTTGGAATTAATAACATATAAAACTTAGATTGACAGAATATTTGACAAATAATTATTCCGACAAAAGAATGAATTATTTTGTTATTATTTTCTTATCTTTATAATTTGGAAAAAAATTTTTTTTTATTTTTATAAAAAACCCTGTATGATTCATCTTTGAAAAATTTATTTAAATATTATATACATTTATTTGACCATTATATTCATTTATAAGGAATTTTTATAATTTAAAATTGACGAGAATAATAGATTTCGATAAAAAAATCATTGTAATTTTAAATTATTTATTTCATAATTCACGAATAAATTTTTTTTATAAACGAATATTTTTATATTTTAAGTAGAAAAATTTTTAAAAAAATTTTAATGAACATATATATGAATATGAAAGAATTGTTTTAAACAGTTTACATCATAAATGTTAAGTTTCATTAAAAAAATGAGGAATTAAAGATAACTTTTTATTTGATTTTCAACTTTTTTTTAATTAAAAAATAAACTTTGGTGAATATAAGTGAATGTGTGTACAAAAATATTTTTTGAATTTTTGATATTTTTATCTAATTATGTAAACTGATAAAAATAAAAAAAATTATTCATTTAAATATATATTTATATTTTTTTTAATTTTATGATATTTGATAAAATATTATTTATCTTACATTAACTAAAATAAGATTTGACAAAACATTAATTTTTATCTAAAAATTTTTTATGAATTTTTCAAATATTTTTTTTGTAATATTATATAACTATTGTTAAAATAATAATAATATTTATCATCATATGTCTTGTTGCTAAAAATTTTTTTATAAAAGGTTAAATTTATTGTTCATTATACAAGGAAAATATATGAAGTTTTAAACAGACAGCCAAGTTTTATAAAATTTGAATATAATAATTTTTGTTCCTAAATTTTACCTTTTTACAAGAATAACACAAATTTATGACTCGATTAAAAATAAAACATTAAGAAAACTCAAATAAATATGTCAAAAAACAAAATGATCATTTTATCGAATATATATTATATTAATTTTTTTAAATCCAAATTTAACAAATAAATTTTGTTTTTTTTCATCTAAACCTTATAGTTTTTAATTATTTTATAGCACCAAGTACAACTGAAAAGAATTTTGCTCTCTAATATTTGTAAAATTAATTGAATTAAATTTATCGTATAAATAAATTGTATTAATGCTATTGAGTGAAAATTTATAAGAATTTTTCATTGATGTAAAAATCTTATTATTATTTATCGTTTATTTAAATAAAAAAAAACGTTTTTTAAAATTATCAATGAAATTAATGATATAAATTTGTTCTAAAACTAACATAATAAAAAAATTTGAAAAAATTCATTTGTCTCATATTCTATTAATTAATTATTTAAAAAATTTAATAAATATTGAATGTATGTCATAAGAAGATACAATGACTTTGATTATATCTTTAAAATAAATAATTTTTTTTAAGACAAAATATCAAAATGAATTATATTATACTTGCAGTCTTTACTTAAAATGAATAACACATTAAGGAAAGACTTTTTTTTATTTATCAAAGAATATTTTCTAATTTCTTTTTTTTATAATAATAGGAATGATTTATGTTAATAATTTTTTAAATGATCGTAAGTTAATTATTGATTCTGATAATACAGCTAGAAAAATCAATTAAGATATCGAGGTCTCTAGTTTCATAAATATATATCTTAATCACGATGTTTCAAAATAAGATAAATATAATGTTAAATATTTTAAAACAATCATAATATTTTCCTTGTAATAAAAATCGACTAATTTTAAAAAATGAAACTGATCTTTTTAATTTATTTTTTTATAACCAAAGTATTTTAATATTTACATATTTTATTGTCTTTTAAATGTTATTTGAATAAATCTAATCCTTTATACAATTATTTTGCTTCGGATGATATGTCTATATTTTTACTGCAATAAATCAACTAATTTATCCAAAAAAAACCATGAATATATACAAAAAGATTTACTTTAGCACATCTAAGATTCTCTATTATAGTGTTAAAGGATCTGTCAATCTTAACAATTATAAATCAAAAATTATATTTTATCTTAATAATAACAACCATTCTTTAATATTATTTTTCATTCTAAAAATCAATATTTTTATGAAAATATGATATTCTTTTCAAATTACGGGTTTAAAAATTTTGAAGACATCCTAAATTTTATTTTTTTAACATTTTTTATATCACTGGAATAAGTCAATTATAATTTATTTTTAAAACACTTATTAACATAAAGTTAAATTAGTTTATTTCAAAATTCAAATTACCATTTTAAGAAATTCAATAGATTTAATTCTATCAAGAAGAAATATTCAGAATAAGGTTCATTTAATTTTTGATTAAGAAAACTTCAAAATTATAGATATATATATAAATAACATCTAATATTTTTAAAAATTTAATTGAAAAAAAAAATTTTGACACATAAAAAAAAGCTTTTGAAAAATTATACAGTTGATAAAATAGCCTTAGTTATAATTAACAAGTATTTAAAAAAATATTATCGTTATGACGATTAAAATAATGAAAAAAAAGCTTTACAAAAAAAATAATAATTTTAAAAAATTATTAAAAACACTATTTTTGCTACATCTACAAGATAGCAATGTGTCTACATATCTTATGCCTAACATGTTAAATTGATAGGTAAATGAAAATGCTAAAAAATATTATTTCAAAAAATTAGTAATTTAATATTACAAGGGAATTATTGTTTATCAGATTGATTGAATTTTATTAAAAAATTTCATATCGTTGAAAAATAATTGAAAAAAAATTTTCTATTCCTTAATAATTTCATACATGACTTTTACTCATAAAATATGGCAAAAATATTATGTTTTTTCTGATTTTTTTTTCTATAAATTTTTCGCTGTTACTATGCAATATTTTGGAATTTAACTTATTTTTTCTGATATATATTTCGAATTAGGGTTACATTATTAGTTTAAAAATAAGACAAAAATACAACTTATTCATATCCCAAAAAGTCATCAAGAAAATAAGTATTCTAAATACAATTTATTATAAAAATATCAAATTATATATAACATGAACTATTTTGATTCATTTGTTAAATTAGAAATTTTTTTTAATATTTTAAAGGTGTAATTGATAATATTTTTTAAATTATCAAAAACAATAGCAATTTTTCTTATATGTAAGATAAATAAAAAAATAATAGCGGTTTTAATCTGTTAAAGGATATTTATATTTTACAAAAATTCAAAAAAAAATATCATCAAAATTAATACAAATTGAGGAAATCTTAAAAAAAAATTAGAAATATAATTTAAATATCTACTTAAATTTAAAATTAAAACAAACAAGCACTTTTAAACTTTTGGCTATAACCCTAATAATTTTTTTGATTCAAAATACGATCAATAATTTATTAAATTAAATCGATGAAAAACTTTTTACAACAAACATTTTAACCAGAATACCATTATTTTTATCAATATTTAAAATTATTTATTTTTAATTTTATTGATCAATTGTATTTCATAAAAAAAGATTAAAAAATTATACTCTTTTTTTATTTTTAATAAATTATAAAAATTATAACAAATTTTAGAATATATATAATAATAATTCTTTAAAAATGGTGCATTTTTTTTAACAATTAATTGAATTTGGTTTATTTCTGTGCAATAAAAAAATGTTATCGATACAAATAATTAATTTTGTAATAAAAAAAATTGTAATTACGTTTATTTTCTATTCAAATTATCTATTATTATTATTTGAGCTCTCTTTTACTAACCACAATTATGTGAGATGTTACAAATTACATAAATAATAAATTTCTTATTTTATAAAAATTTGAATAATTTTTAGAAAATAATGAAAAAATATGGATAATTATATTTGGATAATATTTAGAAGGTGATAAAATTTTTTATTTAAATTGAAAAATATTGAGCTTTGTTTTAAAACTATTTTAAATAAATTATTTAATCTACATAAGAATATCGAATGAAATCTTTTTATTTTTACATATATTTCATATATTTTTATTCATTCCCAAAATAAGCTACAACAATCCTTTTTATGTTTAAATAAATTATGACTTAAAAAATGTTGTGGAAAAAAGACTAAAAAACACAATTACAGTTTTTGACAACTCAAGGCTATAAAAATTTTTCAAAAACAAATTTCATGGAATTATTTAAAAATAATCTTAATTTGAATAATAAAGTGCTAAAATTTTGATATAAATTAAATTATTAATAGAAATCTTTTTATTAATTTTTATTACTAATTTAGATGTCAACAAATATTACGAAAAAAGTGAAAATTAGTGTTAAATATATATAAAATTATTGAGCTTTTATAATCTAGTAGTTTAAATCTTATCACAAATTTTTGAAAATTTTTATAAAAAAATCTTAATTTCATTTATTTATTTATTTTCTGAGTATTTTTACTTGAATCAAATTTTCGATATTGAATAAATTTTTTTGTCTCGATATAGAAAATATATATATTAACAACAAGTAGCACATATTAAAAAGAGTTTAAAATGATATTTATAGAAATGTTTTAAATTCGATAAGTAATATATCTACTGACTATAAATATTTAATTATATTTATTATTTACTTTATATGTGTAAAAAATAGACATCAAAAATTAAAAAAAATATCTTTTACATAAAATACTTAATAAACTCTTTAAACGAATAATACTACTATATAAAAAAAGTATTAGAGTTTAAGATAACGTTATTACAAGTAGATTTAAAAAAAAATCTCACTCATTTGGATGTATTATATATCTTTATTCATAATATTTAAGTTAGAAACTAAAAATTCAATAAAATTATAATATTTTATTTCTGGGTGCAAATTTTTAATGCTTACTAATTCTTCTTATAAAGGCACATTAATTATTAAAAATATTCACCTACCATAAAAAATTTTTATGAATATATTTAAATATAAATGAAAAATATTAGTTTTCAAAGAAAATATTTGTTTTTTTGTAGTTTTTAAATTATTGACAAATTTTTTAGTTAAAATTTTAAGAAATGCCATTTAATATCTAAAAAAAATTAAAATATATTTAATTATTTTAAGATCGTCGCATTGAAAAATTTTAGAGATATAGATTATTGGTTTAGAAAAAACGATAATTTTTGAGGATATGCCTATTAATTTACTTATTTTTCAAAGTATTTAAATATTAGCAAATATTAAATTTTTCGAAAAAATAAAAAAAAAAATATTTCCAAAAAAAAAACATATCATATATTTTACGAATATATTAAATTTTAAATAATTTAAAAAATAAAAGAAAGTTTTTTTATAAAAAATAGGATATTAATACAAATTTTCAATTCAATTTGCTATTTTCATTATTTATACATAGAATTCTAATTTAAAAATAAAAGTTGATGAACTACAAATTCTATAAAATTTTCTAATTTTTATATTTTTTTAAATATTTAAATAGAATAGTTAATTATGAAAATGTAATGATACAATAAAATAAAAGTTATAAAGAATAATAAAAAGTATCAAGAATTATTGATAGATTCAGCTTTTTTTAAATTTACTTTATTAGATTTGCGTTTTCCACATCCTTCTGAATAAGAAGTAAAATAGATAGATAAAAGAAATCTTTTTATGATAAATATAAATTCTTGTTTTTTTTGTAAAAATAAACGAATATTAAAAACTAAGTTAATTTATTATCTTAAAGTTTTATTACTATAAAAAATTAAATAAATAGAAATAGAAATATTTTTCCTTTAAAATTTGTTGTTATGATTCTAATATTAAAGTAGATAATTTATTCCAAAATTTTTTTATATAATTTATAGAAAGAATATCTTGACAAAAATAATTCTTTATATTTTATAGGCAATAACATGTAAAGTTTGAATTATAGAGATATTTTTTCTGATATTAAAGGTCTAAATTATTTATAACAACCAAATATAATCTTTTTTGTTAAAACTAGTATTAAAAATCATCAAAACTTTAATAATCAATGGAAAATAATTCTTCTCAACACTTTCAAATGTAAAGCATAAATTAACTTAATTAAATGAGGTTTATATTTATATCTGAATTTAAAAAAATTTCAAAAATTTGAAGTTTTTAATTTTATATTTTAAACTAAAATATACCTTAGTTTAAATTAAAAAGATTTTTTTGAATTGATTTTAAAAAAGTTGATTTTATTTTTTTCTAAACTATCAACAGATATTTAAATTTGAGGTTAGGTACAATTGACAAAAAAAAATCAATATCTTTAGTCAGGTATGTAAAAAAGGATTTCGACATTGGTCTTTTATTTTTTAATTATTTTCATAATTTTTTTTTTATTTAAGGTTAGTTTATAACAAAAAAAAAAGAAAAAAAATCTTAAGAAACTAGATAATTTTGTTTTTATCAAATATAAAAAAAAATTGGAAAATAAATTTAATAACTTTTTTTAACCATAATGGATGTTAAAATATTTTATTTGGGAATTTTTTTCATATTTAATTATAAAACATAGATAAAAAACTCTTAATTATTGATCATTAATAATTTTAAAAAATTATGTATGATACAAAATTTTGTAATATTCTTTGTAATAAAAATCACATACATTAACAAAATGAAATCTTGTATTTTTGTTTTTATGAAGAAAAAAAGGGTTTTATTAAAAAATACAATTACTTATAAAATAAATAAAAAATAGTAAATATTAGATTTTCTGCAAAATCTTAAAAAAAAATTAAATTTTTTTATGATCATAGAAAATCTGATCAAATAAATATCATGTTTGATGATTTTCCCGAATATTATTAATAATAAATTTAAAGTAAAAAAAAATTAATAAAAATTTAGATTAAATTTATGGTTATAATGTTATTATCGGATAAAAATTTAAGGCCTTTAAACACACTGTTATAATTTTTTTATATAATTCATGTATTAAAAATTTTTGTTATCTTTCTCTCAAATATTTCTCATATCAAAATTATTAACTAAAAATATCGCTTTTTTAATATTAGAGCAGGAATTTTTGTGATAAAACATTTTTATCTTTATTTCAAAATAAAAGATAACCATAATTAAAAACCGATAGTATTTTTTTAAGTCTTTCTTTACTTCGAAACTTTTGTCTATTTTATAAATTATTAATAAAAAGAACGAAACAATTGTTTTAAAATATCTATAATTGTTATGTATTGGAATAAAAAAAAATATAAATTTATATCTAAAAATAAAAAAATTGCCATAATATTCGAAATTAATAGATTAATACTTTTATTTATTCCTTTGATGACGAAAATTCTAAATTATTTATTGCATAAAATTTACATAAATATTTTTTTTATAAACTATTTTTAAAATCAATCCAAATAAGAGCCATTATTTTCATAAAAAATATATAAAAAACATACAGATACAATTTTTTTATTTTTAAGTAATGTTAAGAATGATGTGTCGTTTCTTTTTACTTAAGAATATTTACAATGAAATTATTTCTATTTTTTGATATTTTTTATTCAGGTTTCTAATGATAAATTCCAAATATTTAATTATTTTAACACTATTATTAAATTTTTATTTTTCACAAAATATTACTGATATGAATAAAATGATCTAGCTTAGATATTTGTTTATCCTTATTATTATTAAAAAAAACCAACTACGGTTATCATCAAAAAAAAAAAGAAAATAACTATTTTATACCTAAAAAATAATATTCACAAAATCTTTTTTTACATATTATTTCTAACAATTTGTTAAATTTCTATTGTTTTTTTATTTTATTTTTATATTTCTGATTGTTAAGAAATTTATTAAACATGTAAAATCTTACTTATTAGCATTTTCTTTTTTTTTTGAAATATATTTCAATAATTGGTAAAATCTTTATTTTTTTGGACTTGTATATTATTCGATTAAAATTAAAAAAAAAAGTTGAGCTTAGGTTTTTTATAAAAAAAATCCATTACAAAAAAATTTCTTGTGTTCAACAATTCTTTCATATAAACAATTTTAAATTATAACTGTATTAGGGCTATATCCTTAAACATATTAAAAAATTTTCTATTTTTTATATTAAAATATTTTTTTGATTAAAAAATATTGTAAGTTATTATTTGCTTAAAAGATTCATTAAAAAACTTTAGGGATTGCAATTTAATGTGTTACGATAAAAAAGATTTTTTAATATCCATTTTTGATAAAAAAAAAAGTGAAAAATTAATTGCATAGGGATTTTGATATATAAAAACAATAATCTCTAAAATTGAAAAATAAGTAAATTTAAGCCAAAAATGTACTCTTAATTAAAATTCATTTAGTAATAACAATATAATTATGAGTTTAGTAAAAAAAATTTTTGATGGATTTCTCTCTACAATAAAGAACTGAATGAAAAATCTGATCAAAATTGTGAAATTTTTTTAATTTTTTATCAATTCTGAAAAAAAATTATCTGATTTAATTATTATAAATAAACAAAAATAATTCAGGTCTATGCTTTTTATCATAAAAAATACTATAATATTTCAATAAATTTACAATTTTCTTATTATCTTTTCAATAAAGAAAAATTTTTAATTAATAAATTTATTTATAATAAAGAGAAATTATAAAAAAAATCTTATACCATATCCTAAAGTATTATTTAAAACTTCTAAAGATTAAATAATATTTTATAATTTTACAAGTACTTTTTGAAAATCTTTTAAAATTATATATCATTAATAAACTTATATATTTACAGAACATTTCATATACTTAATTGTTTTATAATTTATTTACTTTATACTTAATCCTTCGATCAAGGGTGCCTCATAACAATAATGACATTATAACTGTACAAATTTTTTTCTTAACTTTGATTTTCAGTAATAATTTAACAAAGTATGCCGAATTACTAGACAATTAAAGACGTTTATAACATCAGTGAACCTAACAAAATAATTTTTAAAAGTAAAATAGAGCTTTATTAAAAAAAAGTTTTTATCGGTGAGATTTAAACATACTATTTAAAACTTTAATTATTTGAATTAAAAAAATGTACTGATAATAATCAGAATATAAAATTTTTGAGATAATATGATTATTTTTTTTAGTAGGCTGAAATGCTTTCAAATGTTTTCGTTAACATTTTTTAAATAATATTTTTACAATATATCATTTTACAAAAATGATGTTTTTAGGTTAGACACTGTTTACATTGGATAGTTTTAATATTAATATAAAAAAATAAAGAAATATGATAGAACATCTCCTAATTGTTTTTTAATTAACTTATTATTAATTTAATTTTAACTATTATCATTTTTATTGAAAATTTCAATTAAAAGCCACTATTAATTTTTTTTTGTTGATGAATAATGATTAAAAAACTAAACATTAAATAGGAATTTTTAAATATTATTTTATAATTATTTTAGACTTTAATAATTTTAAATTCAACAAAAATATATACGATATGTAATTTTACATAAATATACGTTTTTTGTTTCAAGTATATATTAAGTTGATAAAATTAAATTAGATTTATAAAATTAAGCAAATATTAGGAAAAAATATTTGAATTGTTGTTTTTTTATCGATTGTTTTTTTCCTTAAAATGAGGATATCTCAAAATATTTATTAATCTGCCTTGATTTCGATCATTTTTGAAACATATTTCTGTCCATGAAGATATTTCTCAATCTTAAAAAAAATTTTTTTTTTCAAACTAACATTAAAAAATATAATAAAATTATTTATCACACATAAGCAGTACTTAGCAAATTTAAATCATGTCAATAACATAAAAGATGCATCATAGCATAAAATTAAATTAATAATAATTTTTTTTATAATACACAAATTACTCTATTCTAAAAAATTTGGGTTTCAAGCGAATAAAAATATATGAAATCTTATTTTTTTAACTAAGTGCGGATCAGAGAGTTCAAAAGAATTATGGACATCTAAATTAATAAAAGATAGATAAAAAAAATTTTTTTATTTTTTTTTATGTTTGACTTTAAAGGCTAAAATAAAAGTTTTTATTTTTAATTTATATTTTATAATATTCAAGTAAAAAACATGAAAATTATTTTTATTGATTGAAACTCTACAAAATACATATTAAAATTCAAAAATATTAATTCTTTTAAATATAATATATATTGCCATAATAAAATTATAAAAAAAAATTACTTTGATTCTAGATAGTGTAATTATAATATTTTTTTAAATATTCGTTTTTTTATCAATTTTTTAATGGTTTTATAATTCAATAATTTTCGATTTAAAATACTCTAAATTCATAAAAAAATTGTTAAAGTTTTATGTAATTTATTTTTTCTTCTTATGTGTTAAAAATAAATAAAAAATGTAGTTTTGAATACATAAATACTTAATTATTTTTTACATCATTGATAAATGTTTTAAAAAATCTCAACAGTAATAAACCTTACTTAATATATTCAAAAATAAATCAATTTGAATATACTATTGTATTAAATATACTTGAAATTTGTATTTATTGACTAATAATAAAAAATCAAAAATAATATCTCACTAATTTTATTCAAAGTATCAAAAATTAATGTTTTTGATCGTTCTTAATTTTTTTTCACAAACAATATAAAATATTTAAATTCCTACTCTCTAAGTAATCGCAGGATAAATTAAAATTATTATAGAATTTGATAAATAATCAGTCTGTAGTTATGTTACTAAAAAATTAGACATATCGCAAAACAACAAGTCAAGGAACTATTATCTTTATTTTTTTTTATCTTTGCATAAAATTCATCTTTATTTTATAAATATGCATTTATGAGTGCCTTATTATACTAATATAAAATTTATCAAAAAATAATTTAAAGATAATTACGAGTTAAAATATTATTAATATAGAATTTTTATAATGATATCATACAAAAAAAAATTTTAAAAAAAGAACGTGAATTTATAAAAGAGTAAAATTCATTCTTGTTTATATAATAAAAATTAATTTTTTTTTAGGTCTATAATGACACTTAAAAAAGATAATTGATAGAATATTTACTATCTTCGTTTTAAAAAAAATTTTTATCAATAAAAACTAAAGTAATTCATTAGATAATAAGAACTTAACTATATAAATTTTCAAAATCAAATTGGTTTCAAGGATTACAAAAATATGTTTTTTTCTTCATAAAAATATTTTTAGTTTTATAAAAAAAAGATAAATAAAATGATATTAAAATTAAAAAATCATTAAATCTTAAAGACTGTTTCAAAAATAGAAAATGATTTTTGAGAATTGAAATAAACCTTTAATTTATATAAAAAAATAAAATTTTATCTTCAAGTATTCAAAGAATTTTTTTATTCATTTGCTTAAAAAAATCCAAAAATAAAAAAGGAATAATAATTTTTTATAAACAGTATAAAAAAAAAAGATTTTTTTTTTAATGTTTGAAAATAAACTCTGTTTAAAAAATGTTTACGAGAGTATTCAGGCATAGATTGATTTATAATTTTAAAATAATAAATTTTAACCGATGATTTTTTTGAAAATGATTTTAGATAGATGTCATCGGATAATCGTTAGTAAAATAATATTTAATGCAGAGATTTTATGAAGGTAATAAAAAAAATTTTAAATGCTTGAAAATGAACATTATTCTCTCATTGATATTTTCATCCATAAATTACATAATTGAAAAGTTTCTAAAACGTTTTGATCATATAAAAATAAAAGTAATTTTTGAAAATTTAAAGATTTTTCATGAATTTTTTCTTCATTTTAATCTAAGATTTTCAAAATTTAGGTTACTGAAAAACATCTGTTGAATCACAAAAAAATTATAAAATTTTTAACAGCATAAGATATCTTTTATTTTGCATATTTTTTTCCATTTCTTTTTTTCTATCTGAAAAATTTTAATACTAAATGATTTTTAACAGTTAAATTGCCTATTTACTAATAGAATTATTAGTTTGTATTTTGTTTAACAAATAAAAAATTTTATTAGAAAAAAAAAAAAAAACAAAACTATATATAGTATGGATTAAAAGAAATTCTTATATGGATTTTAATAAATAAATCTTTAAAAGACACAACAATTTTAAAAGTACATTTATAAAATAATTATACAATATATGATAAAGGATACAGTCACTATTTTTTAGAATTCAAACTGTATATTATTCATAATGTATTAATAAATAAATAGTTAAATTTAAATGAATATTTTTTTTTATTAAACGGCGGTGTAATAGTAGATAATATTTAAAAAATCTTTAAAACTTTAATTTATTAAAAATAAAAATATATTTCAAATAAAGTTTTTAAAAACTTAATCATTTTTTTTAATAAATATTTATCCTTTATTTTTTTATAAGCGTAATTTCTTTATCATGATGACTTTTTTTTCTT
Organism: Oryzias curvinotus; assembly: GCA_023969325.1. NCBI lineage: Eukaryota > Metazoa > Chordata > Actinopteri > Beloniformes > Adrianichthyidae > Oryzias > Oryzias curvinotus. Next base: position 48,916 of record CM043729.1, read on the forward strand.
TTTAAGAATTACGACAAACTACAAAGATGTAATTAAAACTGGTTGAAGTTTTAATTTTCTTGATCCATAAAAAAAGTATATTTATTCATTTTTTAATTTAATCTATTAATTTGTAATTATTTTTTAATAGATTTTAGTTTTTCATTTATTAAGAAAAACAATCATTTACAATTTAAATAAAAAAGTAATATTTTTAATTGAATGTTTTTAAATTCTATTATACATCGTTTTTTTTCTTTAAACTATAGTTTTGATTGATGTTGCATTTAATTTAAAAACTTTTGTTTTAAAGCGATTCTCTTATTTTGCTTAAACTATTTTTAACCATTTCGCTTATACTGGAAATACCTACTCTAATGCACTGGTATATAAATGATTCTAATAAAATTTTTCCAATATCTATTAAAAACAAAATGTTATTTTTTATTTATATTAAAATGAGTTATCATTTAATTATTTTCCAATTCTTATATACTAGAGTTACATATAAATTTTTTAATTTAATAAATTTAGCTATGATCAAATTATTAATTAAATTTTTATATTTTTTTAAAAAATTTTTAAGTTCGAGGATATAATTTACATAATTATTTATTAATTTGTTGAAATCATATAAAAAATTTATGAATTTTTAAAATATTTTGATATTTTTTACACATAGTTTTTTTTAATTTAATATATTATTCATATTTTTTCTCATACTTTAAACATCTTTTTTTTTAGACCTGATTATCGATACTTTTATATCGAAAATTAAGGTTATTTTTAATTATAGATGTAAATAAAGAAGGTTTTTTTTACAAAATGCACTTAAATTTGCAATTAAAAAAATTTTTTCACAAACACTAATTATTATGTTTTAAAATAAAACAAATCATTTACAACTGTTCGTAATTTAAAATTCGATATAATATATTAGTAAAACATATACTATAATTTTTAAATTATACGAACATAAAAAATTTAAATCACTATAATAAAAATTTATTATAAACCTGAATTTTAAGAACCTTTATATTTTTAATCAGTGATGAAATAGATTTTTTTTATCTCAAAATTTTCCACAAATTTTATTAAGTAAAGAATTAAACACTTTCTAAATTTTATCGATAAATATTAACAATCAATGATAAATATTTATTGATAGACATTAAAAAAGCCCATCACTGATTAATATAGAAAGAATATTTTCCAATTCTAGCGTAGTTTTTAGAACACTATTTTCAAAAAAGTGATACTTGATTGTAAAATAAAATTATAAGAAGAAAGAAAACGACTTATGAAAATTTTTTTAGAGAATAATAATAAATATTTTCTTGCAAAGATCTTTATAATAAACGTTAAAAATTTATATATTTACTTTCTATCATTTAAAATTTACTAAATTTATATATTTTTTTTTAATAAAAACTTAAAAGGACAACTACAATAAATTAAAAAATATTTTTAAATTTAACAAAATTAAATATCGTTATCCGATGAAATTGAAATATTAATGATAATATTAAAAAAACTTTAATTTTAAAAATAATTTATCTAATGAATATTGTTATCCAAAACATCAAATATGAGAAAAAAAATTTTTTATTTGATTTTTTTTAATGTTTTTATAATAAAAAATAACTAAAAAAATTAAGAAACACAAATTTTTGTTTACCTTAAAAAATGATAATTTTACGTTCGTGTATACTACTTCAAAACTCACCTCATTAATATTTTTAGAAACGTTCATCTATTACAGAAAATATTTGGTATTTATATTTACCAATAATTGTTAAAAAAAAATTAACAGCGATAAATATTTGAGAATATTTCTAATAAGGGTATAAAAAATAACTGTTCTATTTATTAAAATTTTTTTGAAAATATTCACATAAATAATAAACACTAAAAAAATTATTAAATTTGCTTTATTTAAATAAAATAAATTTCACTTGTAAATAAAAATATTTTTAAAGTCAATTACTTATATGGGGAATAATCTTTCAAAAAAACTTTTTATTTTTTTTATTCATTGTTTGTAAAAATCAAAAATATGTGAAAATTCCTATTGTTATAATTAAAATTTAAATATATTAAATCAATTACTAATTTTTCACGAATTTAAAAACACCTTTATATATTTTTCCCAATAATTTTTTTAAGATATATTTTCAATTCATATGATGATAAGTAAAAATATTTTTTTAAATGTATTTATATGTTGTATGATAGACGAAAGAAAATAAAATTGACAAATATCAGATAAAAATATTTTAAAAAAATGATAATATTTTCTTTTAAAAAATTTATAGAAATTTCATTGATATAAAAGTTTTTTATTAAAATGGGAAGATTTGTAATTCTCAAATATTTTATTTTGGTAAAACTTCGATTTTAAATATTTATGAATTCAAAAATTATTTTATGTTTTAATTTTTTTTAACATCTGTGGTATAATATTTTTTTTTAATTTTATGTAAGACAGTTTAGACACTATAAATTAATATAAAGGTAGCATAAGTAATTAAAATTTTTATTCCTAATAGACACTCATTATTTTTAAAAAGCATATAGAACTTCACTTATACCAGATCATTTAATCGATTTTTTTTTGACGAAAATAATTATATTAGTTGATTTAATATTAGTGTAAATGATAAAAGAATAAAAAATTAATTAAAACTGTATTTTATTTTTAAAAAAAAATATGCATCAGAAATTTTGATTTAAAACAATTGTTTTTATTTATACAAATATGTCATTAAATAATTTAAAACAATACACTCAAAAAAAAATTCTTAATTTATTAATTATTTAAGAATTATTTAAAATAATTATTGTAATCTTTGTTATAATATAAACAACTGTTAGAAATTTTTAAGAGATTTTGTCAAGGTATTATATTTTATTCAATATAAATTTGTATAATTATCAAAAAAAAAGTGCAAATGGTTAAAAATCGAGATTAAAAATTATTAATGACCAAAAAATACTCTATTTTATAATCATTGTTTAAATTTTAAATTATTAACATATTTTTAAATCAAACGTAAAAGAACAATAAAAAAAATATTAAAATTAATATTTTTATACATTTTATAATTTTATAAATATGAATATCATAATTTTCATTAGAAAATTTTCGATTAAAAAAATAAATAAATAACTAATTTAGTAATGTCAAAAAAAGAATGAAACTGAATATTAGAAAATATTACAAAAAAATTAATTATAACATTTTTAAATTGTAGGTTAATTAAAAACATAAATAATAAAATATTCTAAAGCATGTAATATTCTAGATAAATTTTTCTTGATATTATCGTTTTTATTTGACCAACAAATATTTCTTATTTAACTTCTTTTTTAACTGATATTATAAATTTTTAATATTTTGAATTATTTAATTACGTTCAATCTTTTGATAATAAAAATTCATATCTATCATATTTTTAGAGAGATAATTAGAGTTTATTAATTAAGAAACAGCTACATCTTACGTGATTGTTATATATATTATCAATGTCTAAATTTTAAAACTAATTTATTAATAAAAGTAATAAAAACAAATTTTTTGAAAATATGTTTTTATCTGATATAGTGTAAAAATATCGATAAATTATTTTAAGTGAATATTCTTTCTTCTTGATGATATGTTTCAGACTACTATCTTTTTAATTTTAATAAAATTAACTACTTGTTTTTAAAATATTTTTTAGTGAAAAATAAAATTGAATAATTTTTTGTTACATAAAGTATATTTTATCGCAAATAACGTTATCAATATGATAGAAATTAAATTATTAATTCGAAATATTTTCACAATATCATAAAAAATAACAGTTTGGGAATCTAACATTTTGTTCGAATGAATAATTTAAATTTTTTGCATTTCTTAATTATTCAATTATTGTGATAAATATTTTTTTTATTTCAAAAAAAATTTAAATTTGGAGAAAATTTATTTTAATAAAACAGGTTCATAATAACAGTATACTCAAAATTTTAGTTGAATAAATGAGATAATTCTTCAAATATTTAAGATTTAAAAACTTTTACAAAATGTATGAATTTTAATGCTTTTATAAAAAAAAATAATCTTTAGATACACTTCTAGAGCGAAAAAATTTTTAATTCTATATGTATCAGTAATATTATCAAATTATTTTATGTATTTTAAATATCAAAAATAAAGATGATAACATTAATATTAATAATTGTAAAAAAATAAAATAAACATTAACAAATCAAAATATTTACGTCAAAGAATGATGATCTAGAATTTATCTAACTATTTTATAAAATTTTTAGTGGTTTTTAATGGTATAAATTTCATAAATTTGTGAAAAAATAGATAATATCAGTTTTTTTTAAATTTAAAATATTAGCCTAAAAATTTCTATTAAGAAAAGTTTTAAAACAATTATTTTTAATTTTAAAAGAATTTTTAAATATTACATTATCGGAATAAACACACTAATTACCATTAATATTGAAATTTAAATACTTTTACTATATTCTGCTATTTCAAATATGGTTCAAAAGACTTTATAATGAATATATTTATATCATTTCATGTAAATTTGAAAAAAACCTTTTTTTCAAAAATATTAAATTAATGATAAAAATTCATAGGCTAATATTTTTAGTTCTTCATTTTAATATAATAAATTGGAAAATTCATTTAAAGGCTTCAGCTAATTCCTTTAATTGATAATTATTCTATTCGAAAACAGCATTGTCATTATTTTTCCATAAAACTGATAAAACATAATTCATTACAATTTTGTAAAAACCATCATTTAATGTATGAAAATTGAAATTAAATAGAGAAATTTTTAAAAGTTTATTTTTTTTAGCTTTATTTTTGATTCAACCCGTTATCATTTAAAAAACTTTTTAAACAATAAATTTCAAACAAAAAGCTAAAAAATTGAATATTATATAAATCTTTTTGTAATTTTTAATATAAAAAGTTAAGATGAAACTGCATACTTTTTTTGAATGAGTAATTCTCTATTTTTTCATTTCATCCTTTTATTTAATAGAATTTTAATTATTTAACACATTTTTATTAGATAGTTTAAAAAATTTTAATTATTTAATTTTCTAATGATTTTCAACTATAAAAAATTGAATATATGTTATTTTATTTCTAAGTTAGAGCCCTTATTATCAACACATAATTTGATATGGATTTAATTTATTTAAGCAGTTATAAAAAAATTTTACGTATTAAAGATCGACATTGCTAAATTTTAGAGAAAAATTTACTGAGACGTAAAAATTCAAAATATTTTTAAAAAACCTGGACTGTTATACAAATTAAATGATTACTAATTAAAATTTATTTTGAAGAGGAAAGTTATGAATGATTGATTATTACTTGTTCTCTTTTTTTTTACTCCAAGAAAGATATAATTATTATTCTTAGAAAAAAACACTTTTAATTTTTTAATGTATATAAATCATATAATCAGATATTAATGGATGAATATCTTTTTATTATTAACCCAAATCAGTCAGTAGCATGTTTTTCTATTATTACAATTGTAATGTTTAATAAGTTTATCATAACTAAAACCACAAGGAATGGTAATTATGAAGTTGATAATAACAACATAATTGTTTTATTTGGTGATATACATGCCTAGAAAATTTTTACAAATTGAAAAATATATTACCTTTTTCTTCATAACCAGGTTTTTAATGCGTATATTAACAAAATAATTACTATATTTACGAAGAAAAAAATTTATGAAAATCAGTAAAACATTAAATATATCTTTATATACTCACTAATTTACATACCTTAGGTGAAAAAATGCTAAAAATTAGAAAACATTTCTGAATTAAGAATAAATAACGAATAATTACAAATATGCTTCCCTATAATACATATCAAATTTTTTGTTATTCGGTTTTGAAACAGAGAGATGATATATTAATGATTGATACATAATTGTAGGAAGATAATGCATTATAATGATATATAAGCAAATAATTTATTGCTGTTTTATGAAAAAATATTTAATGTCAATATAAAAATTAAGATTTATTCAAAAAAAAGTTATTTTTGCATTTTAATATAATGTCTAGTTGAGATTTTTAGAACATGTACGATATATTTTAATTGTGTTTTTTATTTATAAAAATTTTTCATAAAATTAAAAAGTGTTTCAAATTTTGAAAATTTAGTTAAATTATATTATTTATCAAAGAGTAAAAATAATTTGATATATTAGTAAATATATTTGTTAACTTTAATATTTTTGGGTTTTGTTTTAAAATCGGCTTAATATTTATAACATTAGTGAAAAAATAAAAAAAAACCTATGACATAATATTAAAAATATTGTTATTAAATTCATAATTTTTATATTTTTAGATTATTTATTATAATTTGTGTTTAAATCATTGAGAAATCTAATACTTTAATTTTTTTTACTCAACAAATACATTTAATGTACGCAGAATAAATTCGTCATTTATCGAAACAAAAGAATTCTTACATTAAATTAAAAAAAGCCTTTAACGATGAAAATTTTTATCTTCACGAATAAATAAAGATATGCCATCTCATATTTATAAAATCTTAAAAAACTATCATTCAATTTCCAATTTTCAAATTCTTTGTTTAATTTTTTAGTGCATAGAGCGAACAAATGTAAGTTCTTTTAGTACAAAATAATATTAATAATTTTTTTAAATAATTATAAGTTTCTATTCTAACATGATAAAAGAAATTTTTTTTTGCGATTATTTTTTAATTATTTATCAAAAGAAAATTTTCTAGTGTTTAATACGTTTGTATTTTTATACATGAAGTTTAGAGTCAAAAAATCAACATCACTATAATTTTTTAAATGTGACGAAAAAAAATTTTTTAAAATAAGCCAATAAAAATTATTTAGAAATTTTAGTAAAATGCTAGACTGATCATTTTAAATTTATTATTATAAAAATAATTGAGGATATATCGGTAAAAAAAATTATTGGATTACTTAAAAATAAAAGTAAATATATTTTTTTTAATAGTTAAAAATAATATATATAAATTTTATATTTGTAAAAAAAAAGTATCATATAAATGAACGATATCGGTAAATATAATAATTCTGATATTTAAAATTATTTATCTTTGTTAACTTTAAAACTAATATCTGATTATAAAATATTTTCAATTTCGGTAGTAACCATAGATATTGTTTATAAAATTTTTTTAAACTTTTTCAGAGATGGAAATAAAAATTGCACAATAAAATTTATGTAAAAAAATATTTAAATATGAAAAATGAAAAAAAATATATTTAAAAATAGCAAGATATAATGAATCTTATGATATTTACTGCGAGATAAATTTATAAAATATCAAATATTATTCGCTAAAAAATTAACATAAATTAAATTCTATTATTTATAAATGTCGAAACGCTGACTATAATTATTTTTTATTTAATTATTTTTTTTATATTTATATATGTTATATAAACTAATTTATTGAAAATAAAATTAAATCTTTAAAAAATATAATTGATTTTATTTTCACAAAAAATAGTTTTCTTTTAATAAATTATTAAATATCAGCCTTCTCTTTTTTTTATAATTTTAAGATAGTGCGATTGAGTCATAAACATATTAAAGACGTGAAATATGCTCTGTGATTGATCAAATTAATTTACAATTCAACAAATATTATTTCTAAAAATGATCAAGACCCAAAAAATAGTAAAAAATAACTGATTCTTGATAAATTAAAATTTTTTTAATTTATAGTTGTTTCTATAACATAAGTATAAAAAAAGAAAAATTATAGTGATACAAAATAAAAAAAAACGATTCTCTATCTTTTATTTACATAAAGGGAAAAACATTTTATTCATTAATTAAATTTAGAGATATAAAATACTAAACGATCAAATAATGATAGATTAAATTATTATTTTTTATTTTAGTAATTTAAAAAAAAATAAAAAAATGAATTTTTCATTACATTTTTTTAATATCCCAAAATTATATCGATTACATTTGATAAAATAAGCAAACTGTTCACAGATGAGGATGTTTTATCAAACGTGTTTTCTAATTAAGATTCTATTAGAGTAATACTCTCAAATATTTTTGTACATATCTTCAAAATTTATTTGCTTGAGTATCTTTATTAGGATAACATTTTAGTATTTAATAAGATGAAAATTTTTAAACCCAATATGTTAAAATATTTTCTTATGATACCTTGAAACGTAAATTGTTAAATTTTTTTATAATAACTGTATTTTTTGGACCTTAAAACAACATTTTTTAGTTATTATCTTAAAAAAGAAAAATTCAAATAATCTCCAAATAATAAAAAATCTTTCAACTTGTGTATCAAAAAATTTGAATCATATATTTTAATGAATTATTTATTATAAATATATTATTGTATCGAAATTAGTCTTTAAGCTAATATATTACAGATATTTATTTCAAAACCACTAAGTTTTTTATCAAATATAATTAAAATAAAATATAAAAATATTTGACAAAAATACTCAACAAATTTTAAGTATTTTAATTATTTGCCAAATATTAAAATTGAAAGCGAAATCACATGAGATATTTTTATAAAAGAGTCATTTATTTTGAAAAAAAATTAAAAATTGATAAGAATATTAAGTACTCTTTTTAAATATTTAAACTATAATATAGGAAACTTTGATAAAAATTTAAAATTTTAGATTATGAAGCATTATAAAATTTTATCGTAAGATTATAGAATCATAAAAATTAGAAAAATATATTTATTAATACGAGCTTAAACAAGCCATAATTTAATATTAAAAAAAATTACTTATTCGTTTAAGTAAAAATTAATTTAAAAATAATAATTTTTAACTAATTGAGATTTTTAATAATAATGCCATATTCAAATTGTTTAAAAAATTGTGTTAATTTTTATTTTGTATAATTTTAAGGCCTTAAAACAATTTTAATTTATCATATTTTTTATATTTAGACCTTAATATATTTTTTTTATAAGTTTAAAGTGTGACATTCATAATAAATAATGGAATATATAGAAAGAATATTTTCAAAATGTAAATTTTTTAAATAAATATGGCTGATAAAAATTGTTGCACAATAAATTTCGTTTATCAATAGAAATTTCCAAATACAACTATTAATTGTATTTGAATTTTTTATTGTTTTTATTATTCTGAATAAATCCGTAAGATTTTCTGTAAATAAATATGAATAATTATAAATTATAAATATTTTCTTCCAGAAATTATGAATTTTAATGCCTGTAGATTTAAAAATTAAAAAATTTTTTATACTTAAAAACTCTTAATTTTAAAATTAACTGCTTACTCTTAATTTAGGAAATATTAAAAAAAATTTTTTGTAGGATATTTCTCAATTAACCAATATGCATATCATTATGAGTTAAATTTTGCATAAAACTATCTTTTACTTAATGGTCATATGTTTAAAAATTAAAAAAAAAATAAAACAAGCTAGCATACTTAAAAAAGTTTTCAAAACTAAACGTGTCAGTAGTTTTAAAAAATAAATGTTCTGTATTAGATTAAATTTAGTATTCAATAAAATTTTTTTTAGTAAAAACAATAAAATCTTTTTAAAGTATAATTTAAATAAAAAAGAATACTGCATAAATATTAAAATTATGATAAAAATTTTTTTTTGACTTAAAATTACATATTAAAAAAATATTATAACAAACAATAATAAATTTTAATAAAAAATTATAATTTTATTTCCATGAATTACTAGCGACAAAATGTGTCAAATATAAAATTGCTTATCTCAACCTCTAAGTTAATATATTTCATAAAATATATTATTTTCAATCATATTAAAATATTAATGTGATTTAATTTTTTATAAAGTTTTTTTTTGCTTTCATAAATATAAAAAAAACTCTTTCGTGAACATTTGATATTCATCATTCTTTTTCGTAGTATTATCAGTGATTGTATTTATATTTGTTAAATGATATCAAAATATATATAATTCATTCTAATGATAGATAAATAAAGTCGAAAATTACCAAAGGAATCAGATCATAAATTCTTGTAATTTTTGTTACTATCTCATGAAATATTATATAAAGGCTTATATTTATTCGAAAAAAAGATACATACCGTTTTTTTGATACAAAAAGGCTATAAATTTAAAAATTATCGGTAATAATAAGAAAAGTGAAAAGTAAAAATTTGTATTCAAAATATGATTTTACAATAACAAGGTCTTCTTGGCAATCAATTTGGTAATTTTATGATATTTAATTAAATTTTTAGGTGACGATATTATCAACATTTAACATTGTCTGTTATAACACAAACAATATCTTAAATACTATTAAAAATCAATTTATTTTTTAAACAATACTTTAACTAATTAACGATAAATTAATAAAAAAAATGTCAAAAATAATCCCTAATTAGTGTTATTTATTTAAATTTTTTTTTGAATTTATAATTTTAAAAAACTATCAAAATCACAAATATTCAAAAAAAAACCCGATAATTTTAATTGAATTCTTTAGTCAAATCTTTTATTCAGACTATTTTTAAAAAATTATAAATAAATTTCAAAAATGTTTGAAGCTAAAAATTTTATTTAAATAAATAATATATTCATTAATTATGGAAAAGAGCTGTCTATTTCAGTAAATTAAGACGTATTTTTTTGAAAATAAAACTATTTTAATTAATTATACTTTTTCATTAAGCGAAAGCAAAAAAAATATTTAGATAAATAATAAATAATTATTTTAAAAATTATTTCTTATTTTAAAATTTTAAATTGTTTTTTTTTAATCAACTTCTTTTACTTTGATCATTTATTTAGTTTAATAGTAATAAATGAAATTATCTATGCATATTTAATGATATTAATATCCTCATATAAATGTTTTAAAATATATAAGATGGGTATTCTTTATAATTTGAGCATTCTTAAATATCATGTCATCAACAATTTTATTTTAATATTCTTAAGGTATAGTATTTTATGAAAAAACTAAAATTCATTCTTATTAGAATTATTTTTTATTACACATACATTTTTTTTATAAATAGTTTTAGTTTTTTGAATTCACCCTTTCTGAGAATGTAAAGCACATTTTTTTAAATTTTTTATTTTTATCTCTAGCATTTACATTATTAAATATTAATACATATAAATATAATTGATTTTAAGAATAAATTATAAAAAATTCTCTATAATACCCCCTCAAGAAAAAAATTAGTTGGATGTGACTCTAGCTCATTATTGATATTTTAAGACAACATAAAATTAATTTTTTAATTCCTTATAAAGAAGAAAATTGATAACTTTAAATCAATTAGCATTTTTATAGAAAATAAGAATATTATTTGGTTTAATAACAACTTAAAATATGATGAAGCCTATTGTTCTCGAGGAGAAATATCTCGTTATAATATTATTAGCTAATATTATCAGTTAAATAAAAATAAAACTAAATAAATTATGTATTCATCATTATCAACACTTTTAATAATTTTTGAAAAAATTCTATTAGATTTTTTAACAATCTATAAAAAAGGAAATTTATTGTTAAAATTAGGAATATATATATAAATATTATTTATTCACCCAAGATTTATACTATTTATAAATTTCTCTGATATTTTTTATGGTTCAAAAGTCTTATTTATTCAATTTGTACCATGATAAGCACTCAATTTTAAAAAACATTTAATCATGTTATATATCGACAGAATATCAATTATATTAATTTGAGTCGGTATAAATAAAATTTCGGATAAAATGTTTTGACGTTTAAAAAAACAGCAATTAGGGCTGTTATTGGGATTTTTAAAATAATGTTAAATTTTATCAGAATATTCAAACCTATATTAATAAAAAGATTTGAAGTGTGTTGAGACGATGTCAGATATTTTAAAAAAATTGTTGAAGAGTATGATTAGTTTTAAAAAATCCATTAGGAAAAAACTTTTTTATGTAAAATATTTTTTTGTGAATTAAAATCAAGATAATGAAAACTTGTTTTTTTTAATAGGGATATTTTTGTTCATTTAAATAATTCTAAACAATTCAATATGTATAAAACAGTTAAATTTTTATCAATGAGCGGTAATTTGATACTGAGGGTGTTCAATTTTATAATAAATTAACAATAATCATCTTTAAAAAATTATAAATGTATCGATACAAAATAAAAGATAAATAATTTTTATTTTTCGAATCGATATAAGCATTCAAGTTAGCCGTTTTCAAACTTCAGTTAATTATTTTTGTTTGTTTATTAAAAAATTCATAGGAAATGTTAGTTTTTTACTTCATTTTTTTTTAAATTTTGAAATATCTATTCTGCTAAGAATTTTTTTGCAAAAATATTTAATAAATAAATAGAAATTTTATTACTTATAAATTTATAGAAATAAGTTTAACTTGATAAATTATATATTTTTTAAAATCTACACTGTAAAAAGAATTAAAATTCCAAAGTATTTTTTTTATAAAAAATCGCACTTTACAAATTGAAACAGTTTTTTACATAAACATTTACGATTATTATATATTAAAATGTAACATGATTAGTAATTATGTTTCGGTCGTTTAAATTTCAACCTTTCGTGCTACTTATATTCATTTTATTATCTGATCGTATATAATAATTTTCAAAAGTAATTAAAAGTAGTAAACACAATTTAATAATTATATTTTGTAAAAAATTAAAATATTTTTTTTATAAATCAATGATTTAGTCTTAAAATTTTCGAATATAAGTACTAGTCAAGCTTAACATACTTTGGTTCATCCTCCTTTCTATTCTTAAATTAAGAAAAAAAATTTCTTATAATTTATGTGGATATTTGGTAAATTTTTTTGAACATGATATTATTTTCGGTTGTATAATTTATGAAATACTTAATATATATTTCCATATTTTTATGATTTTTCTATTTTTATAATGCCTTCATCATTAAATATTATTTTTAATCAATAAACCTAATTTGATAGTCTTTCATATTAAATGTTATAACTTTAATATTACTTTTGGTAATTGACCTGTCATTAAGTTAATTGTTGATCGATATATCAATGAGATCACAATCAAAATCAAAATTATTATAATGATAAAATTATTGATATAATGAGATTTTTTACTCTTCTATTATCTGATCTATAAAATTCTATCTTTGTTTAATGAAAGATTCACAATATTTACTATTACCTATTATAGATTAATTTTTTAGTTTTAGGTTTATAATTATGTCTCAACTAAATATTCCCTCTCAGAATATAGTCATTGAAATTCTAATCTAATAATTCTTAAAAAAATTTAATTTAAAAATCATAGCGTTGTTAATATTAAACTTATCCCTCTTAAAATATACTTTGAGAACAGTTATATTTAAAAATTATATGAATTTATTTATTTCGATAAATACGATTTCAGAATATATTTATTAATAAATAAAAACTATTTAACCAATATTTCACATTAATTTAAAAAATTTATTTGGAAAAACTATTAAATGAGGTACAGATAATATGTTTAAAATTTTTTATTGAAAAAATTTAATTTCAAAAATCTCAACAACGATTATAATTTTATTTTTATAAAAGAATTAGTTCTTTAAAATTTCAATTTATTTTTCTAAGAAACAGTTTTGTCTAACTTAAAATTATTTTTGAAATATATTTAAAATTTTTCATAACATTTTTAAACTAAACCACTGCTTAATATTTTGTAAATTTATAAACTTAAATAAAATTTTTAAATAAATAACAAACAATGTAACATAATTAAAATAATAATTTTTTTTGTTTTTTGTATTCAATATTCTGTTTGTTACAAATAAATAGATAAATTGATTAGAAAAATAATCATATTGTTTTTAAATTATACTTACTAAAATATAATCAAAAAACAGTTATTAAATTTCATAAGGAGTTAGTATTATAATTTCTAATTTTCAATAAATAATTATTTGAATTTTGTTAATTTAAAATTCAATTTTTTATTCTTAGTTTGAAATTTAAACTTGCTGAATCTTAATAATATATTAAGATTGATTTAATATGAAATAATAAAAGTAAAAAATATATTGACTTTTAATAAGTTAAATAGAGCAATTTAACTAAAAAAAAATATTATCAATCAATATTTTTTTCACATCATTATACATCTAAGCATTCGAAAATCAGAGAATAATACTGACCTTACCTTTGTGTGTTTTTAAACATTTACTTCATCAAAATTTTTTGTTTTAAATTTTTTTATATTTTGCTGCAATATAATAAATAATTCTATCTAACAGATAGAACATTAAGAATCTTTTTAAACTGAAGAAACATTGTGAGCGTTTGATGTTAAATCTAATTTTATAAAATATCATGAAAATAAAAGCTATTTAAAACTAAGACAAAATATTAAAATTTTATTATTTTGATATAATTATTATATTAAAAATTTAAATATAATTTTATTGAATTTTAAATTATAATTAAAAGTTTTTGTGCCTCCGGATAAAGTATTTTGATTTTATACGACAAAATTACCAATTTTTAAGAAATAATAAAGTAATAATTCTTTTCTTAAGTTAAAATTATAAAAGAATTTAATAACATTTTTTAACAAGTAGCAATTAACATCTCAAGTTTTTTATGATAAATAAATTAAAATATCTCAAAAAAATGACAGCAATTATTTTAAATTCAAAAAATTAAATATTTTAATATATCTAAGCTCTCTTTCATATTTTTTAAAGAAAAAAACTTATTAAATAATTTATAGATGTTCAAATTTTTAAAAAACATATACTAAAAATTTTTAAAACTTTATCAGTTTTTTTCAATAAATATTTTTATTACGACAATATAGTAAATAAAATTATCCTTTTTAAAAATAAATATTAATGATCATTGTTTTCATAATAGAACTGAATAGTTATGATATATATCACAACAATTTAAACAATTAATTTAATATTTTTAGAGTTATTATACAATATTTGATTTTCTACTAAAATTTCTCTTAAATATTATCATTGAAAATATTAATGATAAATATTAAAAAATGGAGATCCTGTTTAATAATCGTAAATATTTATACAATTTATATAAAAAATACTTTTAAATATTACATCGAACCTGATGTTTTTCACTTTTAAATGAGTTAAAAATGTTGAAAAATTAATAAAACATTCGTTTTTTTTTATTGAAATTAAACCATTTTATCTCTTTTTTCGAAAATTGTTTAAAATAGTTTCTAAATAAAATATGATTTTTTTTAAATATTTTTATATTTATTTTAAACTATAATTAAAACACATGATTGAAGTTTTTATTATAATTATAAAAAAAATAGTAAAGAGTTATAAATTCGATGCATAAGTAGAAAAAAATTTCTTAATAACTTAAAATAAATTATGTCTTAGTTAATAAAATAAATATTTATTTTCATTACAAGCTTTTTGTTTTTAAAGATATTGTTTAATTTAATTATGACTTGATTTCGAATGTAAATAATTATTTAAAAATTATTTTTTTAAATAAAAAATTAATATAATTTTAAAAAAACCCATTAAAAAAATTAATATAAATTAAACAAAAATATACAAATAAAGTATAAAAATTTTTTAAAAATATATATATATATATGTCGGATTAAAAATAAAATACAAAGAGCTTTATTATTATTAAATGATATTTTCTCAATTTTATTAAAATAATTATTCTTTAAATTAATATATTTACTTATAACTTGAAGAGTATATTTCTGATATTATTGATTTTTTTTTCGTGTCAATGGAGTTTTTCAGCACCTAAGACATAAAAATTGATAAGTAGAAAATTTTAGTACCATGCTATTTATATTTTAATTGATAAGTACTTGAGGATATAGAAAATATGAAAATCTTAAATATTTTTGATGAAAATAAAAAAAAATAATTTTCCTAACTAAATTGACTTAATAACACAAGATTCAATATAAAAAAAATAATGAAGATTTATAATAATTTTTAAATAAATTTTTCTTTAATTTTTAAAAAGTATCAATTTTTGTGTTTTTTTTTTCTATTTTTTCGTTTTATAAGATTGCAATAATAAATTTAACCAAATAGTTGATATTTGTTTATTCTTATACTTTTGCATTTAGAAAAATATAAAAACATAGTAGATTGTATATCGTACGCTTTAAATCATGGGTTTTTCATTTCGATATTTATAAACTTAATATTTTCATGTTAAAAAACTTTTAAAAATGTTATAAACAAATAAAAGTAGTTATTTTTTTTTTACTAATAGAGCACAATTATTGATATTGAATATATTTCTGGTTTGAATATTTTATATTAAAATAGTCGTCAATACTAATAATAAAAAAAAATCTTTTTAATATTCATGTTTACAATATTTTAAATATTAGGGTTTTTAAAAATATAGGGTAATTTTTTTTTCGAATTTATTAGTATTGTTTTTAGGCGAATATATTTATTTAATATAGTTTGTGATCAAAAAAACTAGATTTACAGTATTTTTTTTTCAATCATTTATTTTTTACAGATGATAATGAATTATTCATTGAACAATTTTTACTACAATAAAAAAAAATTCGGATTAAATGTAGTAAAAGCAATAACATTACAATTTATCGGAAACTAATTTTTTTTATAAAATTTAAATCATTAAACCATTTTTATATGATAATAAAAAAAAATTTATAAGCACTAAAAAAATCATTCAATTTTGAAAATCGTACCGAAAAGGACTAATTAAATTCCCATTGCAGAAACATTGAAATAATCGTCGATAATTAAATGAAATTGGTTAAATACATAATTAATGAGATTAAGGTTGATAAAAATAATAAAAACGGAGAATATATATCTCACATACATAAATATTAAGCAATTTTAGAAATTCAAATAATAAAATGAGGCATAAAGAAATAACATAATAATATTTTCTGGTATCCTTTGCGTTGTATTAACATACCAAGAGGTATTAAATTTTATTACACAATTTACTCATATTTTTTATTCCAAATTTAATTTTTTCAATTAATTTAATGCATTTACAAGAGTAAATAATATGATTTATTGAAGAGAATTAATAATACTATATTTATTGCGTTACATCTTAGAAAAAAAAATTAAAATATAAGTGATTAAAAAAAATTAAATATTATTAATAGAAAACTAATGAGTGTGTTTCATTAAGAGTAAATCATGGATAAAATAATTAACTTATATAAAATAATTTTGTAAACTCATGAAAAATAAAAATTGAAAGAGATGTATTTTTTAAAAATTAGAAAGAGGGTTAAGATTAGATTTTTAGTTAAAAGTCAAAAAATAAAATATATTTAAACCATTATATTTCAAAATGTAAATTTTTACATAAAAATATTCAAAAAAAAATTTTTTCAGATTAAAGAATATCCAATTATATTATTTAATAATTTTCTGATTGAATAAAAGTATCGAATTTTATTTATAAACATAGAAAATATGTATAATCAAAAAAACTTTAAAATAATTAATAATGTTTTAAATAGTGGCCCATTTTTAGGAGAAATCTCTATGTAATAATTTAAATAAAATATTTATCAATACAACTTAAAATAAGTGCATACAACAGAAAAAAGATCAAAAAAATATGTGTTTTAAAAAATTACATTAGTATATCTCTATTTAAATTAAAAAAAAACTCTCTCTATTTAATATTGTAAAAAAATCTTTTTTTCAAATAAAATATTATAAATTTATCATTAAAGACTAACAAAAGATAAATTTAGTAAAAAAAGTATTTTAAAAAAATAAAATTTACAATATTTTTTTTTATTTTTTTCTTGATTAGTTTATATTCATATTTGTTAGCTTGTTGATAATTCTTAACATAAGAGAATAAATTTTATATCGTTGTTTTGCAAAAAAATATAGTCTTAATTATTAATTTAAAATAATGATACACATTAAAATTTATAGCAATAAAATTTTTATATTTACTAGTGTTTACTTCTGACAAAAATTCTTCAGATTTTAAGATAATTGAAAATGTAAAATTTTCGGATTTTAACTCATTATTTTACAAAAAAATTTAAATATTGATAAATTTTGACTATTATTTTTTCTTGATTTGTTTATCTTGAAATTATTTTGCATTAGAATCATATATTTTATACCATTCATTAATGGAAAAACGATAATTAAAAAATTTTGCCGAATACATCAAATTATATACATTATAGAACATTTAAATAACTAAGAAATATATAAACATATCTAAACTCACAAATTAAATATATTCATTTATTTAATACAAAGATGTAAATGTTTTTATTTCGTAAAAATATTGTTTGTATCTTCTTTAAGTTATAAACATTACATATATTTATTTTAAATATATTTTTTTCATTTATTATTAAATAAATATCTTTGATTTATAGAGGCAGATGAAATTAATGATAATAATAATATGTTATTCAAAATATAAAGATAAATAAAAAATAAGATTTTTAGTTTTATGATCATAAAAATATTTAGGAAATAAATTATAAATTATTTTAGTTTTAAAAAATTGGTATTGATTAAATAAAAAAACAGAACTTAAACGATAAAAGGCAACAAAAACTATCAATATCCCATTGATTTTAGAATTATTTTTTGAATATTTTTATAATATTATGTTAAATTCTCGAGCCTGAACGGTTTTGAACTGGTGGTTTTCAAAAAATTATTTTTCTAATATATTTATTCTTTTTAATGTATTAAAAATTTTTTTTTTCAATATTACTGATAGCAATACTGAGATCAATTTTATTAGTTGCTCAGTAAATGATTTAATTTATTTTTCTTTATCTTTCGGTTTTATATGAATGTTAAATTTTAAGATTATTTCTTTTTTAAGCAGTTAAAAAAATTCCTTGATAAAATAGATTACTATAATTACAAATAAATATTAACTCAAGGTGAACTTTGAATGTTTTCATTATGGTTTAATAAATAAATACAAAATTTAAAAAGTACTAAGATTTATTTTTAATAAAGAAAAAAATTTTTTCTTTGAACCTTTGATTATTGAAAAAATAAAATATTTACATGTTTTTGTTTTCAACAAAAAAATTAGACTCTTAAAAAAATCTTCATTTGATAGAAAAAAATTATTTTTTAATATTTTAAAGAAGATATTCTTTTATTTGAATCGAAAATTACATTAAAAAATAATATTTTTATCTTAGTCTCATTCATATTTTATATTTTAAATTTTTTATCTTTAATCATAAACATATTTTAAATTGTTTGATCTAATTTTTTAACGATTTTGCAATTTTATAGGCACTATTAATGATAAAAATATAAAAGAAACAATCGAATTTATCGGAAATCTCAAATTTTTTAACTATAGTTGCATATTTTATTACTAACATTTATAATGCATATTCTAAATATCATTTTTCTAAAAATTTTTTAAGACGGTATTTATTCCATACCCTTACACTAAAAAAATAAATTTTTAAAGTTATTATCGAAATATATTTTTTTAAATTTTTTAATAATTTCAAAGATTTTTATTAATACAATATTCATAAATTGAAGTAAAACTATATAAAAATTAAATTTAAAAAAATTATTATTTCATTTAATAATAATAGTTTAGATAGGTTTTATTGAAAAAATATTATGAATGTTAATTTATTAATTCAGCTATTTTTATGTTTTTAATCAAGATTTTGAATTTTTACTACTACTAAATTATTTTATACAGAGTAGAACCATTAAATTTTGATATAAATTTTGAAATTTTTCGCATTAAATTTTATAAAAATTAAAAAAGAGGGAAGATTATTTATTTGAATTATTTTCACAACATGATGTTTTTTATTATTATAATATTGAGAGTTTTATTGATGTATTAAAATTTGGTAGATAATATCATTATATTTTCGGAAAAACAATAAATCTGTTCCTAAACTCATTTCCTTTATTTTAAGGTTGGTAAATATTAAAAATAATTTCTTTTCTTTATCTGGGTTATGAATCTTTTTTTATAAAATCAGACGTTATATTTAGTATGACTTAAAATCTATATTCTCATTAAAATAGTCTATAATTGTGATTTTTTTAACATTTAAAAATTTATACTTTGTTCAAGCGAAGATTTGATTTTCTTATGTTTTTAAATCTCTATTGATTTTAAATTTATTTTAATTTTTTTTGAGAAGTTTAAATTTAACCGATTCATCAGTTTATATTTTTAGTTTCTCTGAAGAATAAAAATTCTATTATCATATTCATCATAAATTTTTGTAAAAAATGGTAAATTAATTCTAGATGATTATCAATTATTGAATATACAAACATAATTTCACAAAGATATTTAACTTTTCCATAACAAAAATAACCTAAAAAGTGCATGATATGCATCAAGATAAATTTTTTATTTGAATGAGGTAAGTTTTCATTCAACGATCTCCACATCAATAAATAAAATATTCTTTATTACAGCCCTGTTTTTAATATTTGTCTTTAAACCACTATTGAAATTTAGAAATTCAGATTATTTTTTACCTCGATAATGATTCTAGAAAATTTTGTTTTAGTTCAAGTAACCATTAAATGACAATTGAAAAACACCTTTTGATGTATAAACTACTTTGTTATTAATTTAATTTTAATTTTAAGTTATTTTTTCCATAATATTATCTTAAAATATTATAAATGAATCAGGTTTTCGAAAATTTTCTTCTTTTTAGTTGATTTGTTTTAAGGAGTTCAAGCATATAACAACACCTTGATTCATTTTGATCGAACGGTGGTAGGATGTAAACTTCCGAAATATAATACCTATAGAAAAAATAACTTTATCAAATTTTAAAAATAATAGGGTAATTTTGTAAAATATTGATTCGATTTTATGTAAAATATTAATTTTTGTAACCAATACATATTTCTTATGTTGTTGAATTTTTCCGAGTTTTTTTTTTGATATTAAGGAAAACAAAATCATCAATAAATTAAAAATTTTAAATAGTAATTTTTAATAGAATTATTGTATACGTAATTCTTTTATTTTTTGTATTAAAGAATTTATTAATATTAGTAAAATTTTCACCTATTTTATAATTTTTATGGTCTAGAATAAAATAATTTATTTTTGATAACTAATTATTTTTTATATATTTTGACATTTGTTTTTTATGTAAAATATCATCAAAAATCAAAAACACAACAAAATCTAGATTAAATTTTTTTTTATTGTTTTCATAAACTTCTTTATTGAAACCAGCGTAATGTAAATAATAAAAACAAAAAACAGACGTATATAATTTTGGATATTTTATAATTAGTAAATCTTCCATGAAAATATCTTTTTTTATATTTAACTATTTTATCGCAATTATCTCAGTATCTTTATCGCATAGAAATATAAAGCACTAAAAAATATATACAAGATATTATTTTGATATTTTTTTAAACTGCATTAATGTGGTGTGACACTTTTAAATAAAGCGTTTTATGAAACAAATTTAATAGTTATCAGTAAAATATTTGAATTTTAATTTCTGAGAATTTAAAAAGGATCATAATTGGGTGTCATTAAATTTCTTTCAAGAGGAAAATACGAACATTTCTTTTAACATTCGATTAATTATTAATGTATATTTCTAATAATTATCAATAAACAAATATCAATTATATTGGTGATTAAATCCAACAAACCGTGTTTATAATAATGAGCTTTTTTAAGGGCATAATATATTAAATGAAAATACTTCTGCACACTAGCAATTTAATGAAATTTCATTGTTTAAATTTTTAAATCAAAAACAAATTTTTGTGGTAACTTTTCTATACGAAATAAAGCATCAAAATTGTTGAAGCCAATATATTTTAAATCGATAATTATCATTAAAATAATAAATATTATTTTATCAGAAAGAAATCTTTATAAAAATATCGAAGTAATTTTATCAAGAATAGTACAACTAATTCTATAATTCATATATAGAAAAATGTTATAAATGTTGCATTTTATTTAAATATTTCTTATTGTAATGTTTTTTTGACCTAATTAATAAATATATAGCTATAAAAATTTTAAATGATGCAATTTTTACTTAATATTAATGAATATCATATTGAATATAATGATTGTCGATAACTTATTTTTGGAATTTTTTATTTAATTTCTTTTAAACTTTGTTGGTTAAATTTTTTTTTAACAGGCGATAATTTAAAATGATATAAGTTATATTTTTCCATTTTAAATAATTGTTCGATGTTAAAATCATCTTAAAAAAAGTTTTATGAATTATTCATTTTTTATATACAAAGCTTAAATTATATATTTAAAAATAATTGATAAAATATATCATTTTTCTTTTACCTGTGTCATAAAATTAACACGATCTTTTATTAAAAAAAAATTTCAAATAGATAAAAAATATTTGAAGTCAAAAATATATGACAAAATTTAAAAATATCTGGTTTTATAACAAATATCAAGTAAGGGTTTAACAATAATAAAGCTTTTTAAATTTATATTTGTTTAATAGCACTTTTTATACATAAGAAATGCCTTAATTTAAAGAGTATCAACAAAAATATAAATTAAATATATAAAAATCCTCATATGATTCAAAATAAACGGTATTTTTGTGTTATAATAAACAATAAAAAAAACTGTAACTCCGTTTTTCAAAAAAAGTTGATTATATTTTTTTCATTAAAATATTTCATTTAGACATTTTAAATAAAATTTTAAAAATGTCTAATTATTTTAAAGATATGTGGTATAATTTTATATAAAATTTAATGAAAATTGTTCAAATTTTACATTTCAAAAGATACAAAAACTTTTTTTTTCAAAAGTACTTAAATAAATTTTTCAGTGATATTAATTTTTAAGTATAAAAATTAAGAATCAATTTACTCTAAAAAATTCATTAAAATTTTCGTATGTCCTAAATTAATTTTATTGTGTTGAAGATATAAATAATTGAGATTTATTTGTTAAAAATTTATTGTAGGCTTAAACTGATTTAAATAATTGAAGTATGAAATTTTATTTTATTTACACATGAACTTATGATAAAATCAAGATGATTTTTACTTGTCAGATTGAAGTAAAAACCTGAGAAAAATACATATTGTTTGAGAAATAAATGTAAATTCAAATAAAATATTTTAAATTTTAAATTCTTTTTAATATTAAGTTAAAAGTAAAATATTCAAAGGATTTCTGATATAATTTTTAAATCTTATGGATGTAATAAAATTTGAGGTGATTTTAAATATTCATGCTAAATATATCATTCGTTATTTCGACAAATATAATGTTAAAATTGATGTTTTAATACCATTTTTTATTTTTTATAGATTTAACATCAAAAAAGATATTTTTTAATTATTTTAAGATCCCTATATCTTAACATTTATTTATAAATTATCAAAATATGGTCAAAAATACAAGTCTGAATTCTTTTTTGAATTGATAAAAAATTCAATAAAATTCAATACCATAAAAGTTAGTTGAAATGTGATTAATCTGGATTCTTTTTAAATATTCGGTTTATAAACTGTAGATGTCATGTTCTTTACCCACGAATAATGTTATGAATAATTTTAACAATAAATATTAAAATTTTTGAAAGCCTGTTAAAAATTAAATATTGTAATACATTATCTGTTCATTTAATTTTTGTACTTATCAACGATATTTTTTTATTGATATATTAGTTAGGAGCAATGTTATCTATTAACTATCTTTTTAATTTTGGTACATATTATGGTAGTTTTAAAATTAATTTGTTAAACATTCAAAAAACCTTATAAGAATTAACCATCTTTAAATATCAAAGTAAGAAAATACTTTTATAATAAAAAACAAGATATAATTTAAATTTGATCATATTTTTATATTAAGCAAAATTTATGAAAATTTTGTGTAAAGAAAACTCAATCTTTTTGATATTATGAAATACAATTATATTTATGTTGCCATGATCTATAAAAAAATGATGATAAAATGCTTTTTTTTATTCTTCATTAATCAAAGTGATAA
The DNA here is from genome assembly GCA_023969325.1 of Oryzias curvinotus. Taxonomy (NCBI): domain Eukaryota; kingdom Metazoa; phylum Chordata; class Actinopteri; order Beloniformes; family Adrianichthyidae; genus Oryzias; species Oryzias curvinotus. Next base: position 72,970 of record CM043729.1, read on the forward strand.
ATATTTTTTTTCTTCTTTTAAAAAATATATAAATGATAATTATTATAACCAGGCTTTTTTGATCAGAGACATTATCAATAAACTAATTTGTAAATCTTCTCATGTTTTACATTTGTCACTTTGTTTGATAACTAAATGTAAAGGCTATATGCATGATTTAAAATTATTGATGTATAAAATTCAGTTTATTTTTATTGTTAGCCCTATAATTTTTAACTATCAAGTAGCAGATTACAGAATTATATGTTTAGAAAATTCATTTTTGACAAGGATACTTCAAGGAGCTGAGTAATGTTTATCATCATTAATTAAAAAAATTATTAAAAAATATAACTGCTTGTTTTAGTTTTCTTGAACATTTAACAAAAATTTAATATTATTTTAGTTTTTATTTTATATCGTTATAAAAAAACCAAAAAGAGTTTTTAAAATCATTAATTATTCATAAACTTTGACTTTTAATATATTTAAATTTGAAATATAAGTGATAAATTAAAATTATTCCAAAAAATACAATATTTTAAGAAATTTTTAATAAATATATACTATAAATTTATAAATAGTCTCATTCTTAAAACTTAATTAAAAAAATATTGAAGAAATTCGTATTTTTTTATACTTATAAAACAATAGATTAATAGAAACACACGTCGGTTATTATAATAAAAAACAATCTTAAAAATTTAGTTCTTTTTACATAAAAAAATATTCCTTTATATTTTAAAAAAATTTAATAAAAATTAAATGATTATATTTATTTTAATTATTTATAAAAAAAAGCTTTTTTCAAAATTTTATCAATTATATGCGATTTCTTATTTTATGAGTTTTTAGATTTACAACTATTGAAAAGTTGTCTAGATTATTGTCAAAATATCTTTTAATAAATATTGATATTTTTTGAAAATTTTTATAAAAATTGCAATTTTTAAAGTACAAAAATTTATCGATTTTTCAACTAATTCAATTTTACACATGGATATTATAGCATAATATTAAAAAAATGTAGTAATTACGACATATTTTTATATAAAAAAATAAATATTTATGCAGGAATATTTTTCGTATCAGTACAACCTTTAATATTTTTGTTAATAATAAATCTATTTCTTTGGATTTTAAACATCAAAAATATTAAATACCTAAAATTTAAAATCAATTTTGTAAAGAAATTTTTTAACATTTTCAATTTTATGAACATTTAGTATGTTAAAACTATTGTATATTTCTTCTTTTATTAATTAAATTAAATTTAATCGAAACAAATTAAACTTTTTAATAAAATTATTTTATAAATTTTTTATTATGTTTTTTTTAATTTTATTTTTTATAAAATATATAAAAATCCTATAATATCATAATTATAATTTATTGTGAATTTTAAGGTAAAATTTCGTCTATTATTAGATAATTTCGATTTAAAAATTTTACGGAGTAAGAGAAATCAATAGGTATTGATAATTTTTAAAAATTCTATATTTGTTGAGTGCTGATCGCAATTTTGCTATAAATTTGATATAAAAATAGGTTATAATATAGCATTCATCACATAAATATCGAATTTTTTCGATAAGTGCATTTATAATATTAATCTTAATTCAATATAAAAATCATGTTAAATAAAACGCAAAACGATGTTAAATAAAAATAAAGTATTTTATGGATAAAATAATACTTTTAAATATTTTTAAAAAATAAAAATTTTGAATTTTTAAATTCAGTAAGAATACTTACTTCTAGCAATAAATTTTATAATTTTATTTGTCATATCTCCGATAAAAAAGGAAAATGTAAATCGAAGAATATTTTTTTTAAGAAGTAATTGATTAGTTTGACGTATTTGTGATAATTTCTAAAGCGACTGGTACGAACTCATTTAGATATAATTATGGTTTATCATTAAGTAAGATTATAGTCAAAAATATCATCTATCAAAAATTAATCCATTCATCAGCCCGGTAAATATTATATGAATGTTTCTATGTGATTTAATATAAACAACGAATTAACAGCAATTGAAAATACGTAAGAATCGTTAGAATTTTTTTTATCGACTAGGTGGCTAAAAAGATGAGATTTTTCAAGCGCTTGCTAACGTTATATGAAAAAGAGTGCAAATTTTGAAAAGGAGTCAAATGATATTATCTTGTTAAAAAATAAAATACATTTAAAATCGACTTGATATTCAAAATAATGCAAAATTTATTCTTAAATATTAAAAAAATATTTGGATATAATTAGAAATAGATATGAATAAAATCAACATCATAATATTTACTTAAGTATTTTTCAAGACATTTTGCAATAAGTTTGTTTATAGATGATTTTTATACATGAATATAAAATTTAAATCATTGGATTTTTCTATTTTAACTTAATAAAGTGCATGCAAATATCGAATTAAGGCATTAGAGGTAAGTTTAAAAATTATTCTTTTTGTATTACAAAACTTTAATCTTTGTAATAGGAAAACGCATTTGAAAAAAAATATAATTAATATAAAAATTTTATTTTTTAATTTTTATCAAAATTTTAATATTATAATGCGAAAAAAAACAAATTTCTGATTGGTTCATCAAGAACTAAGTTAATTTTTCAAAGAGAATTTATTTAAAAATTTTTTTCTTATTAAAAAAATTACAAAAAAAATCATAGCTAAATACATTTTAAAGAAAATATTGATATTATTTATAAAGTTTTTTTTAATTAATATTTCTGAGTTTTATTAGTAGATTGGAAGAAAAATATTGTTTATATACCTCTATATCTAAGACAGTAAATATAATAAAAAAATTATTGGTTTTGGTCTGTTATATTATTGTCATAAACGTTTATTTTTATTAATTAATTTTTTTAGAAGTCAAAGATGTTTTACAATTAAAAATATTCTTGATAATCTATTGATTTTTAAATAAATAAATATAAATGAAAGTATGAAAAATAAAATGAATAAAATTATAAAGAAAAAAAAACACGGTTTTTTTAATTAAAATGCCACTAGTGATATTTTTCAATTTTGTTATGATATCTATCATTTTAAGCGGGAGTCAATGATTTCAAAGTTAATTAAAAAAATTTCATAGTTTAAATAGTGATTTTTAAATTAATGTTGTAAACGATTAAAAATTATGATTCTTGTATAAAATAAACTTTTGCTGTTTTAAAGTAAAGAAATATTCTTATTTTCAATAGAAAAATTTAGTTAATTATAGAAATGATCAAAAATTTTTCAATCATTAAAAATAAAGATACATCAAATTAAATCAATGAAAAAGTAACATTATTATAGGGTATAAACAAGCTTAAAAAAACATTTTTAATGTTTTAAGTACTAAAAAATGTCAATAATACATAATTATTTTTTGTTGAATTGTAAAAATTATATAAGTAAACATCATATGTAAATCTGAAGACTTGGATAAAATCTATTTAAATTAAAAATATAATATCTAATATAATAAAATATCGAATATAATCAAACGTCTCAATTTTATTGAAACAATATTTTTTATTAAATTGTCTTAATTTTTTTATAAACAATTTTTTTTAATTCTGTACTCTTTTAATGGAAGATACTACCCTTATAAGCAAAAATTACTAAATATAAATACTTTTTATGTTACTTTGTCAAAGAGGATATAAAATCATTCAAAAAATTTGAGAAAATTATTTTAACTTATTTTATAATTCGATAAATTATTAAATATATGCGATATTTCTGATAATTATAAAACAGTACAATTGATTGCTACTATAATAAATTTTTTTTGTTGTTGTTATTTTCGATAAAAAGGAAAAAAAAAGCTGTTTTATCTCCTAATTATTTATCTATATACATTTTTTAATATGACACAATGACTTAATTTGTATATATAATAAAAAATAATTTAACTAAGAACTTTTTTCGAGTTTTTTCTTGACAATTAATTACAGCAATCCCGGATACTTAGCGGGTGTTTCGTTCCAGACCCACCCGCGAAATGGGAATTTCCGCGAAAAAGAAACCAGATTTCATTAAAGTATGAGCTATAGTTTTAAAACTTTAGAACACTTAAATTTCTTTCTAAATTTCGCATTATTATACATGTAAGTATATGGAAATGTCCTTATACATGCGGTATACATGTATAGTACATTGTATATACAATATTTAAATGTATATTTTGGTATTTTTATACACTCTCAAAACATTTTTAATACATAATAATTAGGTAGTAGAGCTTTATTCATGAAAAGGAAATAAAAAAATTCACAGGAATTAGTACAAGAAAAATCTGCAGAGAGACTTTTTTTATTAATATGAAATAAAATACGTAGTGCAGAGCAAAGAACTTACTTAAGGTGTTTTAAAGGCATTAATCAGCTTAGACTTTCATATTGCTCTTCTTCTGGCGAATGTGGATGGGTCTTTTCACGTTTCATTTTTTTAACCAGAAACATAGTGATCAAAAGTTGCTGATACTATTTCTTCACCTTGGCGAACAGATTACTATACACCTCGATAGCTCTATCAATTGCGTTGCAGAACTGAATAGCGAAACATCTAATCGTCCCGTTGTTTATCCTTGCTCTGATGTTCTTTAGCACTCATGACCAGATAAGCGAGACGCTCCAAACTGAGACTTACTTCTTCTTCAAATTCTATAGAGTTATACGCGTCTTCCTCCTTATCACTTTCATATTAGGTCTTCTCTCTCATGTCATCGTCGGCAAGGGGTTATGAGTGATCATCAATTAGGTTGTCGATATCTTACATCCTCATATTGGAGAAGACATCTCCTTCAAAGAGCTTAGGGAATTTGAAAGCCTCATCAACAGCTTCGTGTTGAACTTCATCGGCCGTAATACCTTTACAGTAGCCAACGGCTTCCGGCCATAATGTCTTCTAAGAAGCGGTCACTGTCTTGGACTACATCTCTGATAGACTTTGTTGTATATTTTGCAGAAAAGATAATACCGTATATTTCTTCCAGTATTCCTGAGGCTAAAGTCTTTACGGTATCATATGCTTCCAAAAGAAGCTGTAATATGCTAGTGCTGTGTCACATGCTGTCGAAAGAACGGAGGATCGGCTGCCGTGTATACCTTCGGTTAAGCTTTGGGTATGGAAATTAGTCCAGCTCTGTATATTGTATTAACTCTTAAATTAATTCATTTCAAAACAAGGAAACGATATATAAATATTAGGTATCATTATTAAAGGAAAATAAAGAGACAAAAGTGTGCTCTAAACCTCGTAAATGATGAAAATTCTGTGAACCATTAAATCTTTCATTTATTTTGAAAAATCCGCTATACAGCGAAGCCGCGATAGTTGAAGACGCGAAGTAGGAGGGATTACTGTATTTAAAAAAAATTTTCGGTGACAGATTTTGAAATTTAACTGACATAATTAATAATAAATATATTAAACGTTAGAAAATTTTAAAAAATTATATTGAATATAAAAATAATTCTATCTATTTGTTTTGAAAAATAAAATAATTTTAAACGTTTCTTATCTCATTAATTGTAATTTTGAATCAAAATAATAAAGTCAACTTTTATTTTTTTGTTTTGTTGATTTTAATATTTTTGCATATAAAAAGTTTAGATTTTTGATATTCTTTTAATCTTTTAAATGAAATTTTTTATTTTTTTTCTGTAAATTATATATCTGTAAAAAATATCGAAATTTATATATTGTGATTTTTTACGATAGTTTTTCTCATCTTTTTATGATTAACATATAAAATTTATCATTTATTTTATGTACATTTGTAATATTCATTACTTATTGTAAAAAATTAAATTATTTTTAAATGTCTATGAAATTAACAAAGTATTACAATTTGCCAGTTATCTTCTCAAAAATAGCAAAAAATTTCTAATTTTACATATTTATTAAAGAAGTTAGTAATATCAAATTCTATATATTAATGCCTCGAAACTATTTTGATTTTATTATCAGCAATATTTTGAAAAATATTCAACATATATTCATGATTTATGTTTTTTTTTCTATTACATAGTTAATAATATCAATGTACGAAAATCAATAATTGATATTTATTGAGGAAATAAATAAAATTATAATTTTTATGAAAAATTATTTTTTAGAATTTTAACGTTCAATAAAAATATTTTTTTCAAATATATATAAAATATTTTTGTTAATTTTATTTTATTTTTCAACAAGGATGTATTTCATAATTTTTTTATTTTCATGATTGATGTCTAAAAATATATAAAATTACTGTTCCGAAAATACTCAAAAATATTTTTACTAGATTAACAATGGCCATATAGATTTTTGAATAAGAATATCGAGATTTTGAATATATATTAAAAAATATTTTATAATTTAAAATGAGGCTGGTTTGATATTTGAATATTTTAAAAGTGTTGATAAAATGCTATAATTTTTAAAGCTCATTATTTTTATATTATACAAATGGTAAAAAATTTTAAAATCATTTTGTAAATTATATCAAAAAAAAATTGTTTTATTTTTTTATTTTTTTCTTAAAGGATACATCTTGGTTAAAAATATTTTAAAGTATTTAGGTCACTTATAAATAGTATTATCGTTATAATAAACTAAGAAAGCAAATAAAAATCTATTAAAATTTATATTAATTATATTAGGCTTAAATTTATTTTTTATTCCTTAATAACTGGTTGATAAAATTTATTAAATTATTACAAAGAAAATTTTTTTTTAAACGCTTAAAAAAATCCAAAAAATCGATATTTAGATTATTAATTTTTAAGTTTCCTACTCATAATTAAATAATTATTAGTGTTTTAATTTTACATAAAAACTAAAAAAAATATAATAGAAAAAAAAGGTGTTATCATTTGATAATATTTTTTGGTTAAAAATGTTATCAAAAATTTTTTGCGTTATAAAAATTTAAATTGTAAAAAATAATAAAGAGAACTAACTATAATTTAAAAATGTTTGTAGATAAATAAAAAAAATTAACTATGAAAAATTTAAAATCAAACTAAAAAATATTTTTGCAAGTACTTATTTTAATTATTGTAAATGTCAATAACAAAATAGAATTAAATTTTTTTTTATTCATATTTAGTTTAATTCAAAAATGTTTACTAAGATGGTAGGTAAATTATTTCTTATCACTAGGCTAGTCATCTTTATTGAAATTATATTTTTTTTGTTCATAATAATGTAATTAGAATTCATCAATAAAAAATTTTTTTAGGATATTGTGTGATTTTAAACTTATTTATTTAGCAATAAGTATATCTAAAATTCATTCAAAAAAAGTAGAAAATTAAAAAAAAATACTCTTTCTAAAGAATTACATTTAGATAAAACGATATTTAAAAAAAAACCGTGAAAATTTTCAAATTGGCAGCTAAAAATAATTTTAATCAAAACTTACAATTATTTAAAAAAAAATAACGTTATAATAATTATAAAAAAACTATATCAGTAAAAAAAGAAAGAGATTGAGCTATCATTAAAGAACAAAAATTAAAGTAATCATAAAAAAAGTATAAAAGAATATGATACATTAAAGATAAAATGTAATCATAATAAAAGTTTATTACGCAAAAAACAAAAAAAAAAGATTAAACTTAATTCTAATAAAAATCCAAATTAAAGTAATCATACACATATAATAGAAATAATATAGATAAAGAGTTATATTTTATGATTGTACGATTATTTTTTATTAAAAAATAACTATACAAAATAAGTATATTAATAAATTTACAATATTTTTCAAATATTTTTTACGAATAATAATCGTTTTACACATCTAATTTTGTAAAAGATATTAATATCAATATTAAACAAATTGAAAAATATACAATTCATTCACGATAATTTGATTTTTCAATCAAAATAAAAAAATATTTTTAAGGAAAAATAACATTAAATTGTAAAAGATGTCAAGAATAAAAATAGTTTTTAAAAACAATTTTATAAGCATGATATTTTTTTCAATTAAAAAAAATTATTTTATATGAAGAGTTATTAAAAAATGAAATTTAATTCTCTTCAAAGATTTTTTTAGGGGTATTAAACACACTAAAATTTTAAATTTTTGACACTAACTATTGTCAAATACGTAGTGAATTCAATTAAAATATTTTGAGAAATAAATTTTAATATTTTTAACTAAATATTTATATAATTTTAGGTCTTAAAATTTTTAATAATATTCTAAAAAATTCTAAATGTTTATTATGTATCATTTTGTTGATCTGCGATAAGGAGTTTTATTTTAAGTTATAAACTGCTACTATCACATTAAAAAAGGATTTAACTAAGAAATGGTATGAATTCCTAAATAAAATGATCAATTGATTTTAAATGTTAAAAAAAAAATTATAAAAAAAAAGAAACTTAAAGATATTACCAAAATTCAATAAAATTTTTTATAAGTATTACAATTGTACTTATCTTTGTTATCGAATTTATATCTTGACGATAATGAAAATATCTTAAAATCGAACTAAAATGTTAAATTTTTATCAAGTCTAAAATAAATTTGACTCAAACAAAAAAGTAATATTATTCCAAAATCCTCTGGATAATATATTTTATTTAAAATTCTCTTTAGATATATTATTCATAGTATTTTAACGAAATTTTTGATGAAATTACGATAAAAAAATGAGCTATTTTCATGAATTTATACTTTGTATTTTTCCATATATTACATAAATCTCAAATAAAAGATAAAAAAATTCTTAAAAATTTTAAATATTTTGATAGAAGAGCAAAATTTGAAAAAATGTTTAAATAATTTTGAGGAATTCGAAAAAACTGTAATAGTAAGGTATAAATAAATAGGATGCAATCTAGCAAATTAGCTTACGATAAATAAAAAAAAGATTATAATCAACAAATAATTTAATAAATGTAACTAAAGGGCGAATAATTAAACTAAATTTTATTTTTAATCAGTCTTTTTGTGTAAAACTGCCTGATAAATCAAGATTATTATTAATTACAGACATTGTAATTCAATATTTTTGTTACTGTAAATCAAATATAAATATAAATATAAATAATAATTTTATCTTTTTGTAATTGTTTAATTAAAACATTAAATTAAAAATTTAATATCATTTTTTGAATTTTGTTAAAAAAATTAAAATATTATTAATTTTTAGGTTGATAAGATAGCTTATATTTTTTTTCGTAAAGGTATGATATTGAAAACCAAAAATATATTTAAACTATTGATGAATTATAACATTTATATATGTCTCAAAACTATATTTTTTTTTCACAGTTAAATACAAAAAATTTAACAAAAAAAATTTCAGTTTAATTAAATTTCATTTATGAACTCTATAATATCTAACATTTATATTTTCTAATATAAAAGAATTTTTAAACAAATTATACATAAATTGATATATCTTTGACTGAATAATTTTTTTTAGAAATCGATAAATTTTTATACCTTGATATTTCATATTAAAATTCTAATTGAATAAACTTTAATTTACAAATCATTTATTTAAATAATTGATAATTTTCACCAAGTTTTTAATATTTTTTTGCAAAAAATACTATTATTTAGAATTCATACATAAAATTCCCATTATACTTTTTATCTGATGGATTTCTTCTATTTTGATACAAGATATATTTTAAGAAATCCTTTCCTATACTTAATTCGATTAATATTTTCATAATAATTTTTATATTATAAAATTTTTTCTATCATTTATATTTTTAAGTGCTAAGTTTCTTTCATTAAAATAATTTTTTAATTAATTCATATTATTTAATAAAGACTAAAAAATTTACCCTTATGATATAAATATAAATTAGTTTTTACTCAAATATAGTTTATTTTAATTAATGATATAATATAAAATATTATTAAAATATAGAATAATAAGGTATTTTTAAAAACTAAAAATCTTAAATCATTTATTGTATCAATTTGATTTATAGTTTTTTTCAAAAAGACATATATAAATATCAAGAAAATATATTGGAATTATTTTTTTATTAAAAATATGTGAAGTTAAAAAAATATTTTAAAATTATTTTGATGGTTATATCAAAAAACGTATTTTTTAAACTTTTTACTAATTTAAACTGAGCCAGCCTTATTTATTACGATAGATATTTTTTTTAAAAATTATAAATATATAAAGAATCAAATTCAAATATATTGATAAAAATTTAAGCTTTTTTAACCTAAATGTGATAATTGATGCTGTCGATATAAATATTATGGTTACTATATAAATTTTTTAATATAAAGTTATAATTTAAAAAAAGTAAACGACAATTTATAGAAATAAAATTTATTAATTAAAATAAAATATTTTTCACTTTTTTACAAAATTTATTAAGATTTTATAACATTTCTTCAATTTTTACTGTTTATACAGCTTTAATTAGTATCAAAAAAGTATAAAAGATAGCTAGAACAAATAAGTGTTTCTTTTTTTATTTTCTCTTTTACCTATAATTTACTCTTATTTTATCTCTATCTGAGTTATTTAATACTCAATTAAAATCATAGTCATCACTATGTATATTCTTTAAGTTGTAACTATATTTAGAATTTTTTTTAAAATATAAATATTTTCAAAAAAATAGCATTATGAATGTTTTTTTTAAAGATTTTTGTAGGTTTAATAAATGATTTTTTTATATTAAATTATCTTTCGTGCTAGATATCTTCAATTTTTCGTTAATATTAGATACTTGATCTTTTAATAATTTTCTTTATTTCTTAATCAAAAGTGACTGAGAAACTTATCAATAGCATGGAAAAATTTTTTATATTTAAGGGATTGAATTTATATTTTTTTAATCTGTTAGTTACTTATATGAAAAAATATTAATATTTTTATTTTATTTACATCAAGAATATATTAAAATTTTGATAAAATTTGTATTTTATTAATTATCTCATTTTCTTTTATTAGTATTTGTTTAACATCGAATATTATAATTGTGTATTTATCACAATGAAACTCACTACATACTAAATATTTTTCTTAAGTATTTTTTTTCACATAGCAATTATTTTTTGGTGTGTCGAACCCACGAATAAATATTTATTAAATAAAAATTATGTTAAAAAACATGTAAAATATTTTGATGATATATTCTAGATATCATTCAAAAATATTTTAAGTTTAAAATTTTCATTAAAATAAAATGTATATAATTTTTTTGCTAAAATATATCCTTTTCAATTATATATAATGTATTTAATTATCTCTATATTGTGATATTTAAGGTTATGAAAATCTTACTGTAATAGAAAATATCTAATTTTTTTTAATGAAAAAATATTTTACAAAAAATACTTACATATTTATTTTTTATGATCAATAAATGTAATACAATTAAAATAATTTCATAATATGTATAGATTACTTTTTTATTTTATAAGCCGCAGTAAAAAAATATCCTAAAAATGTGTAATAAACATATATAATTTCATTCATAATTTTTAAAGAGTAATTTTTAAAATATCGTTTTTATTATTATATGCACAAAATAAAAATTTTTATTATTTATCAACCTAGCAAAAAATGAACCATGAAAATAAACAGGATTCAGCAACACCAATTGCCTTAAAATCTTAAATGTTTGTTAGTCAGTCAATTAAATTCAAATATAAAAATGCATTTAATATAATTAATTGAACCAAAAAAGGTTCTGAATTTTAATCATAACCTTATTAAATAATTAAAAAAATTTTTTATAATGAATAAAAAATACTAATATTGAATAAAAAATAAAAAAATATTTTTGCTAATTTTTACATAAATATATGATTATTTTTTAGCAGCATCACAAAAACCCAAAATTAACTTTTTAAAGAATAAACAATGAAAAAAAATTTATAATGTAAAATTCTTAAAAAAAGATATTTTTTAAAGAGTTAATTAATTTAAAAGTAATTATAAATAATCACAACTTTTTACAAAACATTCAGCATTTTGAAATTAAACAATAATTGTATTTTTTATTTTTATTTTCTTATCAAAATATTTTAAAACTTTTTTTGGAGTTTGGAAAAATTATTGCTGGATTAAAAATCAAACATAAAAAGAAGAAAGAAATGTTAAGAATTATGTATGAAATGTTGTCCTTAATTGACAAATAAATGTGATATTTTATTTTTTTATATTTCAAATTATACTTATTTAGTTATAATTTTTTCTAAAATTAAACGCGATCTTATATATTAAATTTTAAAAATAATAATCAACAATCAAAAAATTTTTTTTCAGTTTATTTAGAAAATAATAGATATAAAAATCTAAAAAAGAATTAAAAACACAATTATATACAACGATATTTTACAATCAAATGCAATAATTATCATTTTTTGATTTCTATGTAAATAATAAAAAAAACATAATTTAGAATAATTAAATATTCGTAAATAATTCGAATAATTGTCTAAAAGGATAAAAAATTTCTAACTGAATAAAAATATTTTATATAAAATTAAAAATAGAAAAATAATAAATATCTATTAAAATAACTTTATAATCTTTTATTTTTTTTAAGTTTTTATCATATTAATACCTTTTTAATACAATTTTTTTTCTGTTTAGAAAAACAAAAACACTTTTTAAAGCTTGATGTGTTATTCTGTCATTTTTAAAATAACTAATACTGAAAATATGTTTTAATCATTTATATTCCTATCAATTAGTAATAAAAACTTTCGATAAAAAATAAACAACATATAAATTTTAAATATAAACCAACATAAAAAATAATTGAGATTTTTTTATAAATAGATTAAAAATATATATGCTTTTTACATATTATAAGCTTTTAACTTCATAAACAATCCGTAAAAAAAAATATTAATTTTTATTTATTCGTTTTTAAATATTTGATAATATATACACTTAAAAAAAAGTAAATAACGATAAAAAGTTTTTAGTAAAGAAAAGGAAAAAAAAAATATATGAAATCCTTGATTTTTAATTATATTTTGATTTTTTTTAAATCAGTAATGATCGTTAAATATTCTGTTATTTTAACTAGAAAATTGGGATGGTTATCCCATGTTGTTAATTTTCATAAAAATATCAATGTATATTTTGATATCTTTTTAGAAAAAAAATATTTCTAAGAAATTTTATTTAATTTATCAAAACTAAATAATGTTTGATTGTGATTAGGTTTTATTTTTGTTAATTTTGCAATTGAGGAAAAAAGGTAGGAAAGCGCTTATTTAAAAAATTTTATATTTTATAATATTCACAAAAAATTTTTTTTTTATGATAAATAGTAATTAATCGATTAAATCATCAGAATTAATTAGAATTTTATTAAATACACATGATTTTTAATATCGATTAATATTATAAAATTAGTTATAAATCATAACTGAAATTTTTTAGGAATAATTTGTAACTTATGATGCCTTAAAAAAGATTTTAAATAGGCATTAAAAATGTATAAATAAGATTTTAATCTTAAAATAATAAACCCTAAAAAATATTATCAAACGATATGTATAAGAATATATTTTAGATTTACAAATTTACAAAAGTCTGTGGAGATTAGCAATATTAATTTGTTGTTGGAAAATATTTTAAGGTTTTTTTTATCAGTAAGAAGCTTAAGAAATAGTAGATATATTAAAAAATCCAAAATTTTTTATTATATTTTTTAGAAAAAAGTTCAGAAATCTTAAATAAATTAGAAAATTAGAATATAAACGCAAGAAATTGATCATAAATAAGGATGTGTGTCTTTCTATGCCTGTCTTAGAAACAATTTTTATGAATTTTTCAATTTTTATCGTGTAAATATAAAAAAAATAAACATAAAAATATTTATTTGCCTTATATTTTTAGAATTTCACAAATACGATTCTACAATACTAAATTTTGATGATTGTGCTAAAAAAATTGTAAAATATTAAAAAAATGTATTTAAGCAATGATTATAACATAAAATAATTTATAAGTCAAGAAAATAATTATACAAATTATCTTTAAAATAAAAAAAACTTTACATAAAAAAAATATTTCGTTATACATAGGAATAATTATTATTGTACAAAATTTATTAACAATCAGTATATGAAAATTCATATCGATTAGTTAATGAAAAATCATAAAATAATCTTCATTAACAAGAAGAAAATTGGTATCAATATAATTACATATTTTTTTCAATGTAAGAGAATATTTTAAAACAACCAACAATAATAATCTAATATTTTGATCACGATATTTTTTATTTATATTTTCATTTATTTTATATATATATATGAGTTTTTTTTTATATATATAAAGAAAATAATTATTCAGTTTGAAGGAAAAAAAATTTTTATAAATCGATATATATTAAATAGAAATATAATAAATTTATAAAATTTTTGATGAAACTCAATTATAAATATCATATAAAAAAATATAATCTTTTTGTGTTTTTTTTTAATTTTAAATGATAATACAATAAAAAATATATATTGAAAATCATTTAACAATAAATTCTTTTAATTATTTGTATTCTTATCGTATGAGATTGAAACTAAGAAACAATTTTCGTCATAATATAAAAATTGTTATATGAAGCAAATTCTTTATCATAATATTTAAGATATCATTTAATTTTTTAATCTGGTATCAAACAGTTATAAAAAATATATAATTTAGAGACTGTCAATCTATCCTTACTTTATTAACAAAAGATTATAAAAATGTAGTTTTTTTTTGTGTCTACGAATCTTTTTATATAATCCTTAAATATTCTGCCACACTTTTTACTTTCTTCTTATATTTAATGTTTGTTTTTATAAATAACACTGAAATAAATTTGTTGACCAAATAGCTTAAAATATAAGACAAAAAAATTTTATTTTCATTCCGTTGCCTCGTGTTTTTTTAATTGTTACAAATATAATAAATTTTAAATTCTATAAAAAAAATGTTTTGATTTAATTATTAACAAAAGAATTGACATAAAACAATGATCTTTGTTTATTATTAAAAAAGTTTTATAATGTCGGGGTCGTTTGTAATAATATTCTATTATATCATGTAGTGTCGTAAACTTTTTTGAAATATTAAAAAAATTTCTTAATTTAATGAAGTACTCAAATTTGTATTGTTAGAAAATGTGGTTAGAGGTTATCATTTCATGATTTTTTACCATAAAATGGACTTTTTTATCATAGTTTTTTTTAGAAAAATTTGAATTATTTTATAGAGCGATGCTATAAAACAACAGCATTTTAGTTTGTATGAATTCTTCTGATCTTTGTTATTAGCTACTAAAGTCATTTGGACTCTATATACACATGTTCTCCAAACAATATTGAGATCAACGAGGCTATATCCAATAATTGTAATGTTTATATTCAAAATAAAATTAAATATATAAAAGTATTATTTAATATAATTATAAATTGAGAAAATGTACAGAAAGTCTAATAAAATTAAATATATAATTTAATTCTTATGATAATTTATTTATTTGATGCTAAATATTATAAATAAAAATAACTATTTGATTTATGTTACTCATAAAATTATCTTAAAAGAATTTTAAATAGCTTCAATGTTGACCAATAATAAAGGTCAATAATGTTTTATTTTTATTACTTTAATAATGAATTAAAATTTTTTAATTTAAAAATTAAAAAAATTGTTCTTATAAGAATGGTTCTATTGATGATCTTAAACTAAGAACGAGTTTGTTATGATTTTTTATAAAAATTTTAGGTTATTTTTTATGATTTTTTTAATAAATATATAAAAAATGTTTTTTATATCAATAAAAGACTCTTTAAGTATTTATTTATAAAAATACATTAATTATTTTACTTGTCAAAAAACTTTAAGGGATAGAAAAACTTAAATTTTAAGAAAATAATTGCATAAATTCATAAACATTAATAAGATATATATCGATAAAAGGATACTTACAGAGGTTTATTGGTACTTTATCCCTTTAATGATACATAAGGAGTTAAAAATGTTCGAAAATTACGATTATCCATTAAAAATCAAGAGCTACTTGATAGCCTAGTCGGCATTTAATGTTTTAAGGTTAAAAAAAAGTATTATCAAGATTAAATGTTCGTTTTTTTTATTCTTGATGATTTCTTTAGCATAATTTTAACTTCTTAACTTTCAAAACATTTATAAAACTCTAGAAAAATAATAACAATCATTTATCTTTAAGTTAAAAAAAATAACACAAAATATTAAATATTTTAAATATAATCAAACATTTTTAGCTCTTTTTTGTTTTTTTATTCAATTTTTAAGATTGTATGTAATAATTAATATGAAATTTCATGTAATTTTTGATGGAATAAAATGCAAAATAATTGATTGTTTATGTTTTAAAAATAAACATAAAGGCAGTTAATTAAAGAAAAGTAATTTATATATCTTACGCATGATGCTAATTCAAATTAAATTGTTCTAAGAGTTGAAAAATAATAAATATATAAAAATTCAAAGAAGTAATGGATAGAAAGAGATTTATGGCATATCAAACTTTATAGGTCGAATTTTTTTCAAAATATTTCTCATAACTTATGGTTGTATCTTTCTATTGATATCTTTAAATATTTTAACTGTCTACTAATATATTATTCATAAAAATAAAACACATCCACATAAAAATTTTCTATAAAATTTTGCTAATAATATTTCAGACGACTATAATCTTGATTAAAAATAGTTTCTTTGTCAATATCTAGTGTAAAAAATTATATTTATATTTTTTTTGAAGAAATTTCTAAATAGAACAAATAATAACAATACATTTTTTTTAAAAAATTAATTTTATAACTAGTTCTTATGTCTTGGACAATTATTTTGCAATCACATTTTAAGGATTATCAGTTGATCAAAAAACAATGCAATTATACATATTAATAAGGTTTTTATAAAATCGTTTGTATACAATATTTATATGAATTTTAACATTGTGGCAGACTTTACAAACAAAATATTTTTAATGATTAATAAATATTTTAATGCATTATTGATCATTTTTAATAAGGATCGAACAATTTTATTTAAAATATAAGATACAAGTTCACTTTCAATATTTAATTTTTAATATTAGGCTATATTTTTATGATATGATATATATATTTGTTATACACACATAACAAGTGAGTAACTACATGGTTCTTTTAGTTTTATTTCAAGTGCTAAATTTTCTATCACGAAACATTTTAATGCTTAAAACTCAAATATTACGATAATTTTTTATATTTTTAATGGATTAGAGAAGGGGTAATAATCATATAATGAATTTAGGATACATTTTACACCAAGAATACGTCATGTATTGAGAAGTAAACTGTCGGCGAAAAAAGTTAATTTAATTAACTAGTTGATTAATTAAAAATACTTCGTTAAGGTGTAGAACGATTAAAAGAGCGTTTTGTAAAATGAGTCAGTAAAATTATTATAAATTATAGATTATAAACTTTTTTATAGGAGTGTCCTAGAATAAATTGGAGAAGCATATACACTGGCGACTTTAATTAACCTAAACATTTTTTTTTTGATTTTTTGATAAAATATGAAGAAATATTCATCTAAAAAATTTTTTATTTAAGGATTGAATGTTAACGATAAAAATTTAATCTAAGTAATATAAACAAACAAAATAATGCCCCTTTAAAATTTTTAAGTTTTTTTTCTAAGGACATAGTAACAAAAATTGGAAATTTTCGGTGATTATATATTAATGTTGAAAAGACTCTTTTGATTTAGATTATTTGGATGAAAGTTTTGCGAATGCGAATGTTTAAAAACTATTAAAATTTATTTTTGATAGATGTTAGTTAAAAAGAACGAAAATGATCATCGAAAGATTGATCTAATGTGTTTTACTTTATTCCATTAAATTCATTTTTTGTTTGTCGCGAGCATATTATCTGTCTTTTTTAATTTTTTTAGTTTAAATATTAATATCTGATTTTATATACTACATTTTTCAATAATTTATTGTCAATGTGACTTTTTACTTTTTTTTCGATTTTAAAAACAGTAAATTATATTTTTAACAACTGAATGAATAGAATTTACGTAATAATTTATTTTTCTATATTTAGTCGTAATTTACTAAGATAATACAATAAAAAAAATATTTAGTTTTTTTTAATTATCATTAATTTTTTTTTAGTTTTTTTATTATAAACTTGTTTGAGAATCTTTATCAAAACCATTTTTATTATTTTATATTAAGTTCTTTTGAAACTTGACTTTTTCAAACGAACGTTTTTTTATTGTTGATAGAATATAATTTCATTTATTGATCGATTTTTATGATTAATTTCAGTTCAAAATTTATAAAATCTAAAAACTGAAAAATATTGATTTTTTTTAATATTAAAATTTGATCATGCCAGATTTCTTGCTATAAAAGTTACTTTCACATCGGATTTTTATTCGATATAAAATTAGCTTACCTTTTTTTTTGATTAAAAAATTAGAGACAAGGTTCTAAATATCTCTTCTCAGTCATGATATTATTTTTTCTTTTATATATTAAGAATATAATAAAAAGCGTTAACATTTATAGACCTGTGTAATATTTAACTCACTTTTTTATCAACAATAATTACTAAATTTAGGAGTCATGTAATTTATAAAAACCTTTAAATATTTGATTTCAAATTTAAATGAAAACAATAAGAAAATGCCTAAGTCAATAGATATTTTTTTCTAATAATAATTTAAAAATAGTAAATAACTATTAAATTTTTCTAATATTTCACAAAAATTTTATTTAATTGATAAATTAATTTTAAATTGTTATCGAATCATCTCAAATATTCCCTCCTTAATAAGAACGACGATTTCGATAAATTAACACGATTCACAATTTTGTGTACGGAAAAGTAATTTTTTAGCAATTCTTAGATTTTCAATATAATATAATTTAAAAAATGGAATATTTTAATTATAATCAGTTTTTGAAATAAAATATTTTTTATTAACTCAGATGATCGTTAAAATTGAAAATTCTTAAATGTTTGAAAGAAAATCTCAGAAAACTACACCAAAGATAAAATTAAGAGAAAAATATCTATGAAAAAAGGCCGTTAATAATTATGTTGCAATATAAAAAAAATATAAAAATTTTAAAAAGTCCAATTATTTTATCTTAAAATAATAATTAAATTAAGTTAAAATAAAATTTAAGGCATATATTATGTCTTATAATTTTGATATATTAAATTTATAAAAGTCAGCAAAAAAGAAAGCTCAAAGAGAAATAATAATAAACAATCATTGAAAAACTTGTATGTATTTTAAGACATATTAAAAGAATAAATTATATTTTATATTTTGTTACATTATTATTTATTTGAATTTTTAATAAATATTTGGGTCTAAAATTACGGCTTGATATCAAAAGCGTAATATTTCAAATATTATTTAAATGGTTTGACATAATATCTTTTGAAATTTTTTTATTTTATTAACATATCCTTTAATTTTATGGGCATTTCACCTTTTAATGCTATTTTATTTACCACGATAATTGTTAGAATAATTAATTTTTGCTTAATTTTTTCAGAGTTAATTTCAAAGATAAAATATCCATATTTCATTTTTACTCTTTTGATAATTTTTAATAATTTAAAAAAAATTTATTATTTTCAACAATAAAATTATGCTTTTTTTTTTAGATTATTTAATATTAAATAAAAAATTTTATTAGTATTTTTAGTACAACAGCAAATTTTTGAATAAATCATATTTTTGTCAGTTTTAAAGAAACTATTTAGTGTTCACTTTACTATTTTATTTTAAAATTTTTTAATATCTTATTTAAATTAATATTCAAAAAATTAACTACATTTATATTATTATATGGTAGAAGAATTTCTTCATAAAATATTTTATTTTTTTTATCATTTATGAAATCCAATGAAACTCGAAATTTTTAATCAATAAAACATTAATAATATAAAAAAACAATATAATTATGCAAATTTTAAGAATCAAATCGATTCAAAACAAAAAATATTTACACCAGTAGTTTCATTTGTTGTTTTAATCTTCAAAAAATAAATTTTTATTCTCAACGGTAAATTGGTTTGCTTAAACTTTGAAAAAATATTGACATTTTTATCTTATCAATAATTTTTAGATAATTCTAATCAAATTAAAAAAATTATCAAAAACTCATTGTATTCGACATTTATAAAATATACAAATTGAATGACGGTCAACAAATGGCTCAAAATATATCTCTCTTAAGATATTTGTAGTACATAATATTAAAAACTTTAAACTAATCTATTTTCAAAAATATATAGCAAGATTTAAAAATTTATTATTTAATTTTTTTATTCAAACTCTTTGTTTTGTCATCTTTATCTCAAAAAATATTCAATATCAATATAAACTCCAAATTACACTTTTCATAATAACAATATCTCTTTGTATTATATATGTAAATTTAAAATAATTCTATATAACTAATTATTTCGAAAGATCAAAATATTTTTCAATATTTAAACCATTTCAATTTTTATATATTTTTGATTGTTAAATATATCTAATTTGGCATTTCAAAAGAACATAAAATTTGAATGCCTTCATCTAAATTTATAAAAAAATTTTTGACAGTGATTTATCAACGGATAAAAAATACTTTAATTATTGTCTGGTTTATAAAACTAGAATACACCATTAGTGATATACCTCTAAACATAAAACAGTTAAATTGAAAAACGCGAAAAATTACGCATTTTATAACATTTTTATTTGATTTTATTTTATGCAATCAAAATTAGATAACAATTTAAAAAAATATTTAGCATTCAAACGTATTTTTACAACAGTAGTCCATATATTATGCTAATTTATCTGTTTGTTTATTATTACCTTTTTTTATTATTTTCGAAGGGTTTTATTTTATGTCAATGATAATTATAAAATTTAATTCTTTTTGTTGAATCAGAAAGAAGGCTTTTTCTATATAATAATAACTACTCGAACGATTAATACTAATCCTGGTACTGCAGGCAATCTTATCTGCATTTAATTTGGAAATTTATAACATATTTCTAAAAAGTAGAACAATAATTTTAATTAAATTTTCCCCTTTCATTGAATAAAATGTTAATTTGAATAAAAATTCAATAAAAATTTGTATTTTAGGATTAATTCATGATTGTCAATTTAAATTCATTTAAATTATGAAATGTATTTTATTTAATTTTCTGTTATAAATAAATATATTTTGATGTTATTGATTTTATGTGCTAGCCAAGAAGCAGAACAGCATAGTAAGAATTTTTTTTAATAAAATTTTTTACTTTTTTCTTCGAGAGAAACATATTATATTATTTTCAAAAAAAATTACATGAAATTTTAAAGAATAGTGAAATAACCAATCATCGTGATTCAACAAATTTTATTTTGTCAATTTTATTTTTTTTTAAATCAACTGATGTAAACGAAATATAAAACTAGACATAATTTGAAGAAATAGCGAATTTTATATTTCTAAGATGTTAATTATTAATCAATCATATAGTGGTTAATTTATAGACATTTTAAACAAAATTTCTTATATTATAATCATAAATATTATGATGAGCAGAAACAATATTAAAATAAATAAATAACTAAATACAATCTTGTATATTTGAAAAATATCCACAAAATTGTATAGTTTTATCCTAAAAAATATAATTATTGGATTTTTATTAGAAACAAATAATACTTTTAAGAGAAGAAAAAAAATATACCTGGTATCAGCAACTGATATTCAAATTTTGCTACCGGACGATTTTAAATAATATTAAATTTTTAATTAAAATTGTATAGAGACCTGATTTTGTAAAGCCATTTTTAAATAATGTATCCGAAAAAAAACGGTTCTAAGGATATATATTTTATTAAACTTATAAAAAACAAAAAATTTATTAATAAAGGTCAGATCAAATGATTACACCGATATAATTTTTATGAGAAATATAGCTAAATCTTTTCGGTCCGAAATAAAAATATAGAGGTTTTTAAGGGTGTAATCTGTAGCCATTATGATATAAATAAAAAATCCTCTGTCGGCTTTAGAATTTTATATTGTTGAAACTCGAAATCTCCTTTGTTTATAAAATAATATAAATATTTTTAAATTAATACTCATTAATTAAAACTAAAAAAAAATAAATATAATTTATGGTCAAAAAACAACATTAGAGTAATAAAAAAATTACAATTGTACGATAAAGTCAAACTTTAAAAAATATAAGAGCATGTGGACATAATTAATATCATTCATGGGTTGAAAAATATTTTAAATGATTATATATGCTAAAATAACTAAAAATTGCTTGTTAAACGCTAGCCAAATCCTTCTACTAAGAGGAATTATATCAACACCGTCATCTTAAAATTTTTGCAATTCTTAAAAAACCAGGTGGCAAACATATTTGAAAACATAAAAAAATTATCATCAAAGAATTAATATTTTGTGTTAGATAAATATGTTTATTATGACATTAATAGAGATTGATTTATTAAAAAAATAAATTGAAATCACAGTGATTATCCTCCTCATAATTTATATTGCTATTCTTTACTCATTCAAAAAGGTAAATTATCATCACGTTAATAAAAATCTGATAGCAATTAAATTTTATCCCAATAAACATAATATGAGATAATATTAAACAATTGTTAAAAAAAAATTTAAGAAAATCATAAAAAAATTATTAAAGGCTTTGCACCATTATTATACATTGTATAATAATTTTCTCACCAACCTGAGTCTATCATCAAAAATTGTTAATAAAGGAACCAATTGATATGAGGTTTGATTTAATCTACTTTATTACAATAAATATCTACATTTAAAATATTAAACAAGTAATAATTGCTAATTCTTTAAATCCCTACAAATAGCAAACATATGAAAAATGTATGATACAAAATTTATTAAAATCATTTTTTTTAAGAAAACAAATGTTTCGGTGTTTTGATATAAAAAATTTGAAACTGAATGATGTTTCATGGTTTTAATTAAGGAAAACGACATTAAAATAATACAAAGATACATTTTAAAAAAATCTTCAGATATATGTTATAGGCCATACGAGGCTTGAAAAATATGATAAACAAATATCTTACATTTTTATGGTAGATAAATGAGTTTTATTTTGTTTCCGAATAATCCAACTAAAGATTTCTGAATTTGAATTAAAATAAAAAACTTAAAAACAAAACTAATGTTATTATAACTTTAAAAATCGTAGATATAAAATACTCTTGACATTGTAAGATAATTTGTTTTCCTCTAACTATAATGATTTTTAATGATTTTTTAGAATTTACATAGTTGTTTTATAACCTTAAAAATTTTTTACGCTACGTAAAATATTGGTTATAAAACACTTGTCCTATGATTGGTGAATAGTATTTAAAAAATCCTAATAATAAGTATAGCACATTAAAATACAACTAAATGATATAACTGAAATGAAAAATAAATAAAAATGAATAAATATCTATTTTTTTACAATATTTTATATTATTCAGAAAATAATTCTTTATTAAATCAGTTAGTAACATAGAACTCCTGTTTGAATCTAACACGAAAATCCTATTTTTTTAAATATTCATTGACACAAAAAATTTCGTAAAAAAGTAAAGGAGAAAAATCACATTAATTTTATATCACAAAAACTTATTCAAAAAAAGAATTTTTTATAAAATCGAAAATCGAAATTCTTATATATTTTTTAACTTATCAAAAAAAAAATTTTTACATAACTAAAACTAAAACTGTTAGGCAAATTAAAAATGGTGGATAAACACCAAGGCCATTTTTATAAAAAAAGAATGAGTAACCTATAACGTGGAACGAATAGTCTGGTCATATGGAGCTAAAAACTCAATAAGAAAAAGAAAAGTAAAAGAAGCCTATCAACAAATGACTAATAAACTCTAAGTAATAGAGCAATGTTAATTTTTTTAAATAATCAGTAAAGCGATTTTACCAAATGTTTTAGTGATAAAAAGAATCCTAGGGTCTAATGTACACATAAAAAACAATCACCTTAACAAATATTAAAGTTTGCATGAATAAAAAAATTTTCAGTATTCAGAAAATTAAAATTTGTATGTTCTCAAATAAAAATAAAATTAGCATACTATCTATGGACCATTTCTAAAGGAATACGAAAATTTTTTATATATGATGAAAAAAATTCATTACTGTAGTTTATAGTGCATGGAAAAAAAACATTAAAAAAAGACAAACTGGGACTAGAGGATAGGTTAGGTTTGTCACACTCTTTACCAAAACGAAAAATACTAATGATTTCTTAAAAATCTAATTCGATAAAAATAACTTTCAGCGATGTCCCTTGTCAATTGGAATAGACAAAGAAAACTTTGCTACAAAAACACAAACAGATGTCGATAAAATTGCCAAATCAAAATGTATGAATTTAAATGTTGAAAAGCACATTAGCTTTTTTGAGAAGATAGCAGACCTAAAAAAAAGATGCTTCTTGTAAATAGGAGATAAAAAAATTTTATTATTAAAAAAATAAATTTCGTTCTATACAGAAATTAAATCCAAACAAAACCTGCAATGAATGAGATTGAATGTATTTTAAGAGTCATAACTTTCAATAAAATGAAAACTGATTTTATTTTGAACATTATTAATGTATATACTCAAACACCTTCAATGGAGATTAGATTGTAAACTGTATCACATATTCCCACTACAGATATAGATTTGTTGATAAAATGTTAAAAAATACATTTATGAGTTTTAGAATAGTAAAAAAACTTTAAAACTTATATTAATTTTAAATTTTATTATTCTAAAATCTTTGTTTTCTATTCAACCTTTTTTCTTGTATATTAAATAGCTTGAGCCTTTTTAATTATCATTATACTTTAAAAAAAAATATAATTAATTTTAATATATTTAACATTGATTATAAGAGTGAAGCTTGGCATAATATTTTTAAACAATATTTTAATAATTAGATTGGATTTTTTTTTGTATCGATAATTATATTATCATTTATAACGCAATAAATTTTTTCGAAAATTTTAAATATTACAAATAACATTGAAAAAATGCATAAATTATCATCATTTATTATACAAATTCATCAAAAGGAGCAATTCCATATTTAAAACGTGTTAACAATAAAATGTGGTCAATTAAAAATTTTATCTATGATGATGTAAACAGGTAAAAATTAATAGTTTTACTTGTATCTCATATCGAATTTTATTTAAATATCTGAATCTATTTATTTTTAATTTTTTATTGCCTTTTGATACTCTTGAAAACGCTACATATCTTATTCCAAATGTAATTAAGATAAAAGAGCATACATTTCTCTCTAATATTTTATCTCTTTTTATCAATTTTCTGCTGCTCATTAAAAAAATGTTTGGCGAGAGAAATTCAAATAAACAAAGTTCATAATATTTACAATCTTATTGATATATATTTATTTGAGTAATAATGTCGCCTTTAACAGTCGGTTTTTGATTTAGTTGAAATTAAGAATAACGGAATCTTTCAAATAATTAAAAATATTTTTTGATAAATGTCCATAGTATTTGTTAAAGTGATGAGCATAAAAAAAAGAATTTTATTGGTATGTATTTTGACAACTTTACAATAAATAATCGGCATCATTTATAATTTATATTCAATTTCTTTGCCACTAATTGAATAAAAAGTTATTTCTTTTTATTTTAATAGACAACTAGCCAAAAAATGGTTTAAATGATGTAATATTTTGAAAATATCAAAGGATTTTAAATATTATTGTGTTCATCATCTCAAAATAAAAAAACTCGGGATATAAATTTTTTATAATTTCGAAATTACAATTAAGAATTAAAATTGTAGAATATAGGTATTTTTTATTAATTAGATAATTAGTAGTATATTCAATAAATTATTACTGTTCATTTCTAATAAAAAATCTTTAAATGAATTAACTAAGTATATTTATAAATATTTTCATCTTGATTGATAACACAATTCTGGTGGTAAAGTAACAAGATAAAATGCATCATTTATATGTTTAAGACTATTTTTTCAATATTAAAATAAAATATTTAAATGCTCATTTATTGAAAAAGCTATAGTAAAAGTATAAAAGTTGATAAAAATATAATATAGAAACTAATTTCTTAACGGAGTTCATCAAAAATCTTTCGTCTAGTTTTTTTTACATATTTTTTCAATATTCGAATATAAAAAAATATTTTTTATTTTTTATCATTGTGGTTTATTTAAAAAATAAAAAGCCATTGCCCAAATTTTTAATGTTATAAAATTAAAGAGTTATAATATAATGAATTGTTATTCTTTGTTATTTAGTTTTTGAAAAAAACGTTTTATATTTCATCAATATGGTTTTTTTTCTTGACAAAATTATATAACCAATTAGCATGTTCGTATAATAAAATAATGATTGTGACTATTTTCATTTAAAAGAAAATCGAAATTATTTTATATATATAAAATCTTTTTTTAAAAATATATATATTTTTTGTTTCGATTTATAGTGTATTGGATTTGATTTACATTTTAGTTAAAAAAATTATTTTTATTAACACACTATTAACTTTGTTTGGATGAATCCAAATCATTTTAAAACCTTTAATAATATTTCCATTATTTTTTTTTTAATTTAGTTTTGACATGGCAAACATTTTATTTATAATTTTGATACTGAAATGTTTTAGACATTCTCTAACATATTGCAAAAAAGATCTGATTTTTCCTTTTAAAATTTTTATAAACATATTTTGTTACTAAATACATCATCAAAACAATAAAGATGTTTATGGACTTAATTAATGTTCCAACGTTGTTTTTTACGTGTGTTTGCTTATTGAATTCCAAAATATGGATGTTAATGCCCAAAAATATTATTTATATTTCGCTCTCATAAATAATTTATAATTCATTATCTGATATTTAAATTTTTGAAAGCAGATCCAAAAAATTTTTAACAAAGCACGAAATAAATAATTAATTAATAAAAAATATTTCATTGGAAACAAGCGTTTATTTGTAAAAAGATTCCTTACTATATCGAGGAAATGTACCATTATGATAAATAAAAATTGAATTGATATTTTATTAAAAATGAGTTATGGAAAAATCTCAAATCAAAAATTTTCAATGTCAGAAATTTACAAACCATCTAGTTTAGCTTAAACTTTCCAATTTGTAGTATTTTCTGCTCTAAAAATAGGTATACACTCTTGTCTATTAAAGATAACTAAGTTAATTTATAGAATACTAAAAAATTAAATCTCCATTCCTTTTTAAAACATATTTTGTAGAAAATCGCATTTACGTTATAAAGAGGTATAATTTTTTTGATAAAAAATTATGTAACTATTTTGTAGATGAATAATTGTTCTTTTTTTGCAAAATAATTAGAAAAATAAAAAAGATAAAGATCATATTTTTATGTATGCGTAAATTTTTATGGTAAGATTAAATGATAAATATATATTTATAAAAAAATACATTATGCTTGAATAATGAATTTTTTGTGAAATATAAAAATATAAAAATTCTTACCATTTTTATAATTCATTCTTGCAATTCTATGAGAAAAAAATTTTATAATTATATAGAATAAAATTGAAAATATGAAAAATTATTATTGAATCATAAGTTATAGGGAAAAAAATCTTTAATTAATTGTTTAAATTCGCATTCAAAAAGTAACGAAATTTCCAACATATTTATGTTCAACCTCTAAGAATGTCCCTTTCTACTTAAAGAAAGTATTTTTATTTTAAATAGTAGAGATAATCATAAATATATCAATTTTTCAAATAGAGATGATATTTAGCATTTTAAAAATTCTTGCAACAAACTAACGAATGAAGACTTAAGTATAACATCTATTCATCAAGATCCTAATCTTATAGATGCCTAAAACTAAATATCATCATCACTGTTTAATGAACTAAATCGATATAAACAATAGATCTAATGCTCTATAAAATAGCATCGACAAAAGTTTTTTATAGTAAAATGTATAAAAGAGTGAATTTATATTATTCGTTTTATAAATCTCTGTAACTTAAATGATGACAAAGATAAAGATGTACTTTAAAAATAAAAAAATGGCCAAAGGTGTTAAAAATTAGAAGAATTCTTTGATAATTACTGAAATCATTTTGGTTTGAACTTTTCCAATTTTTTTTTATTTGAAGCTGAATAAAAAAATCATTTTAATACTTCCTTTTAGACGTAAAATTCAATATGGAAAAAAGATATATTATCTCTTTCGGCATGAAAATATAAGGATTTAAAAATATTCAAATAAATAAAAAACAAAACAAAATTACAATCGAAAAAATCTAAACACAGACAGCATATTTTGGACCCAATTTTATACTATAAACACTAAAATTCTTTTATCAAAAATCTTAAATGTTAAATCGAATATTTTCTTGGAATATTACTTTTAGCCTCACTAAAAATTCCTAGTTAAAAGATTTTTCAGGAATACAAGAAAGTATATAACATTTATCTATATCGGTCATTAAAATCATCGTTGATTTTTATCACTTTAATATTGCTTAACCAATATCAAAATTTTTTATTATGTTGTATGAAAACGAAATTAATAAATCACAGATTAGACATGCAGACGAACTTAATGCCTAACTATTATATTTTGGCCACAGAATCTAATAGACTTTATCAATTTATTCTTTGAAGCATGAATAGCTTTCAAGCCTAAACAGAATCGATTATTTGAATTTTTCGTAAAAATCACATTTTTCAAAAATCAAAGCTGCTTTATCTTTAATATTTAGTTGAATTATGGGCTTTTTCCTTATGCTTAATAATGTAAACTCTAAAAAATTAAAATTCTGTTCAAACGAATCCGTAATGTAGCTTACATGTATTCCAGAAAAAATCAATGACATTATTTCTAAGAAAAATGTTTTCTCTTTAACAACAAGCAATAAAATCTCATAAAAACCAGATAAAAAACTAATTGAAATTAAACTGTAGTTCTTTCTTTGAATTGTAAAAAGGCATTCGAATAACTTTAACTAGCCATTCTTAGAAGGAAAATCACAATAGTTTCGCTTGCAGAAGAGCAACTCTTGTTTTGAAATCAATATTTTACAGCAAGATCCTACTTCGGCAAAGACTTTATGATTAAAATATATGCATCATTTTTAAGAATGAATTCAATATAGATTGTCCTTTGTCACATATTTAATCAATGTATCAATTACCCCCATAGAATCTTTTAATTAATATTCAATTTCATTGAACATAAACCTATGTTATGATAGTTTTCAACTTAATGACAATACTTACGCTCATGATTAAGCACTATTTACCTTAAGCATGATAAATTTGAAAAAACCCCTTGAAATTTTTAATAAAAACAGTAATATATTTAGAATGTTCATTTTTGTAATTATTTGTTGAATTATATGGCTTATTTTTTTCTTACTCAGAGTTTGTATCTGGACCTCTTCTTGGTACTAAAATTTCTCAAGAAGACGAAATAAATTATCTAGGTCTTGTAGTGTGGATAGATGGTCAAGCAAAGGTACCTGTTTTCTATTTTATCGTTGAAAGTGTTATCAAAGGCATCAAAATATAATATAATTCGTTTATACAAGCTTCGGATTTTACTCGATTTTTGTTTATGTTTACCGACGACATTTGTTTTGTCGATCTTCGAATAGATTCTTGGATATCAATTTTTCAGAAGATAAAAAATCAAGTAAGGAATGTTTTAAATTGAATTTAACCTTTTTACCATACTTTTCAAACACAAAAAGATAATTAATTGATATTACATCATGTCTCTGTTTAATAGGTTCCATTATTTAACTCTTTGAAACATCTCGCTACCTTCAACCAAAGCTTTTTTGTTTTAAAAATTTTACATGTTAAAGCTCTTTTAATGAGCATGGGTCACAATAATCGGTCAAAAATCGAATTCTAACTGCTGAAATTAATCGATGCATTAAACGAAAAAGCTTACTCAAACTCGTGTCTCACACAATCATCATTAATAAAAATCAAAAAATCTACATATTCTTTGTCTAGAGCTTAAAATGAGATGTGAACTTATCCACACTTTCCATCATTCTTCACTTTGCTTTAATCTCAGAGGTTTGACTTATTTAACGAAAATTAAATATTGCGAAAACCTAATTAAATTAAAATCATGCCATGTATCAAAGGCTTTTAAATGTCATCAAACTCAAAAAAAATCATAAATAATTGAAGTCATCGGCATATATTTTGAATCTCTTTTTTAATTGCTTAAGGTAATCCTTAAGATTCAGACACATCTTTAAAAAATTTTTACCTTATCAAAAATTACAGAGTATGTCGTCGTGGTAATGTTGTCGCAACTCTCTAGCGAATAATTACTGAATAACTTTTCACTTAACGTCAGCAGATGATAAGACACGATTTTATCCACAATAACCTACTGAAATTCTCAAATCTAAACTCGATCTTCCATCTGAGTTTAAAAGGGATTTACTAGTCAGTAAAAACTTAAAAAATTTATATAAATACAATAGAAGATATGGGAACGGAAATTATTATCTATTAGGTGTGCGTTAGACGACCAACATAATATGATCAAAAAGCAACTAAAATGATAAATGAATACTAATTTCTGATCAAGAAGAAAACAGAAAAAATATTTTAACAATTATTCAATCGTAATCCGATAATAAGATTGTGTAAACCGAAAGAGAATTCCAAGTGCACAAATATTAAAAATACATTAAGACCCTAGTCGTTACATTTTTATAAATGTACTAAGCGTATAACCTAAAATTAAAATATAAAAATATTCAATTATTTACTGACAAATATCAGTCGGAATATGTTATCTACCTCACTGATATAAAAAAAAACAACAGCTAGTTTAGATTAAACCTATAAAGCTTCTGATCCAATTAACTTCAAATAATCATTCTCAGCGATGAACAGGTCGAGAAAGCCTTGCTCGGATATAAGTAAATATACTAATTTATAATCTAATTATTTTGTAGATTAGTTTTATTTTATTTTTTATTATGCAAATATAAACGAATAAAAATATAACATATTTTATTTCAATAAATCATAAAGTCAAGTATATTTAAAAATTAAAAACGAGTAAGATGTCAAATAAAATAATTTTTTTAAATTAATCGCATTTACATACGTATCTTTACATATGAAAAATTATTTTAAGAATTGATATTTGTTAATATTTAAAAAA
The DNA here is from genome assembly GCA_023969325.1 of Oryzias curvinotus. Taxonomy (NCBI): domain Eukaryota; kingdom Metazoa; phylum Chordata; class Actinopteri; order Beloniformes; family Adrianichthyidae; genus Oryzias; species Oryzias curvinotus. The sequence continues at coordinate 104,220 of CM043729.1, forward strand.
AAATATTGAGTTTTAGTTTCTAAGAAGTAAAATATGAATTATTTTAAACTTTATGACTTGCTTTTTTGTTTATAAGTTATTGTACGATATGTTAGAAAACATAGTCGATATGCTAAATATCGTTTTATAATCATCTAATTTTATACATTATTGATAAAATTATTTTTTGGCAGCATTAAAAATTTTTATATAATGTCATGGTTTTGAGCAGAATTTTTTTTATTCTTACAGAACCTCGAATATAATTATCAAAAATTTATAATAATGTTGAATAAAAGAATAATTGCTCGAAAAAATTGATTTTAAAATAATTATTTGAAAATTTTAGTTTAAAAAAGTAATAACTGAAAAAATAAAAATATTTCATTTATCGATTATATAAATAATCCATTGGATGAATCAATCAGTTGGAATTACGTTTTATGAAATCAGTATTCATTATGTATTCTTTTTTCAAAAAAAGAAATCTTTATCGTCTTCTGCCCCAAAGAAAAAGAAACAAGATTCCAAGAATTACAACAATGAATATAATTAATATGATAATTAACCAATGAAATATTATATTATTTTTCGTAACAGATTCTTTTTTATTAATTGTTTGATTTAGTACGCAACTATGATAATTGCATTTATAAATAGGATCACTTCTTTTATACATTACTTTTACGAAAATTTCTTACATTCACCACCACAGTCGCATTTCTCGCCTTGATCAATAACAGCATCACTACAAGTAGCAAATAAAGGCTTTCTTGAATAAAAATTTACTTTATTTTGGTATGAATTATTTCGATTCAAATAAATGAAAACTGCATCTAAAAAAATTTTCAAAGCACAAAATATCGAATATTTTATTGTTCTTTATAAAATTTTCACTAAAATAAAAGTTAAAAAATGATATTAGATATATATACATTCAATTGATAGAATTTTTAATCGACGATTGTCATTTAATATTTTCTTACAATAAGTAGGATCAAATATCAAAAATTTACTGAATTTCTAATATATTTTTCCAAATTTTATCAGTGATAATATGATGTAACAAAGAAATCGGAATAATATATAATTTTTCTCTAAAAAGAATCATCTATTACAATAACAACTATACATGTGACAATATCTGACCGTTGCTGTACAAAATATGTATTAGCATATTTTCATTTTCATTATGAAATTTAAATTATTTATTTCTTTAAAATTTATTATTTTTAAATATTTATTACCTTTTCAAGATTAAGAAAATATTTTGTTTATCTCTCTTCTTATTGATGCATTTTTCGTATATAATATTTATATTAATTGTAAATCTAACTACAGATATATTGTAATTAGTAACAAAAATAAATATTATAATTTGAAAATTTTGAAAAATTAAAATATAAGATAAAAAATTAAACATTAATATTCAAATTCGTATATTGATTTACATTAACTATTTAAATATCTGAATTTTTTTTTTAATTTTTACACATTTTAGTTATAAATGATTTGTTCAAATTATAAATTTAAAATTATAACTGTAATAATGCGCAGTTTTTGATATGATAAATTAATGAGAACATTTGGTAATTTAAATATTATTATTGTTTAAAATCACATGAATAACATTTAATTTCCTAAGTGAAACAATACTCGAACAAATTAAAAAATTTTATATTAATAATTTTTTAAAATCTATTTAAATGCGTAAATCTCAAAAAACTTTGTAAAATTCTCCTTAGAAACTAATGAAAAAACTAATAACTTTATTTTTTATATAAATAATTTTTATAAAATACATATTAAAATTTTTATGCAAAAAATAGCGTTTTCAATAAAATCCTTTATTTACTTAAATATCTTATTAAGTGTATTTCCTTAAGTCAAATTTAAAAATATCAAACATTATAAAGTAACTTGAGTTAAATTATAATTGATATATATGTATGAAATTTATGTTAGAAAATCAATAATAGCCCTAAGTAAAAATATCTAACTCTGGTTAAAATTTTTTTTTCTTGATAAATGTTTATTTTATATTATTATTTAAAAAATAATTCTTTATCTGATTTGTGCTTTATTCTAATAATCATACTTCAAGAGAGTTAAGTGTAAAGATAATATTTTGAAAAAATCTTCTTTATAGAAAAAAATTCTATGTATTTTAAAAAATTTATATTGTAGTAAATTTTAAATTTGGTAAGATATAAATTTCAAAAAAAATCAAGTTTAAATTTCTAATAACTTAAATATTAAAAAAATAGAGATATTATTTAATTTTCTTTATTATTATTTTTATAATCCTCACATAAAAAAAAATTCAAAGGAGATTTGTTTTTACAAAATTTTTGAAATTTAAGTATTTTTCTTATTTAAGAGAATATTATTATGTAGAAATTTTGTTTAAATAATTATTTAACAGTTATTAATATAACGACGATATACATTATATTATTTTAAAGTTTTTTGTTACGAAATATTTTCCAAAAACAGTTTGATTTTTTTATTAAATATTATCAAATATTTTAATTTTATCCAAAAATAAGTTATTATTACCGAGAAAAAAAAATCATTACAATAAATTAATAGAAAAAATTTAAATATTTGTATTTAAATATGAATATAAATGAAATTTTTTTTATGAGTTTATATTAAATTAAATAATTATTTGGCTTATAATTGTATTTTTTTTTGAAAATACAAGTAAATTTTTAACATATAATTCATTTTTTTCATCAAATGTAATTATAAGTGTAAATTCATATTTTTGATACTTTATGATCATTTATTGTATAATAACTAAAAATATTTTAGTATTGAAATATTAAAAGAAAATCAATTCTTATGTATACAAAGCTGATGTAACATTATTTTTTTAAATTTTTAGCGATGTTATTGCACTGAATTTTTTTCATCATTGTATTTTAATTTAAAACTTTTTTAATATTTCAAAAATATAAACCCATTGTGATATATATATTTTTCATTTTGATTTAATAAATGTTGATTTTAAGATTTTAGATGATAAAAATAACATTTTAATTAAATATAGTTAAATCAAACAATAATAAAAATATTGTTCACATAAATTTTTTTTTTAAATTTAATCTCGATGCAAATATTATTTTGACGAATTTAACTAGTTTATTTTCGTTCTTATTTTACATATATTTTTTAATATTAATGAACTTAAAGCCATAAAATATATTTAAATCTACAAAATACATAAATAAATAACATATCAGCTTTTAGTATAGTTAAATTTCCTCGTCAGTGTTCTTGACTTTGCATATGGTTCATTGCAAAAATATAATAAATATTTCTTTTACTAGTAGATATGATTATTTTAAAAAAATGTTTTCTTCGATGAATTGTGATTTTTACAAAATAAGTAATGTTATATAATAACAAAGATTGTCTTTAAAAACTAAAATTCTTAACATCGATTAATTTTTAATAGTAAAATTAATTAAGATTATAAATTTTTTATCATAATTAATCTCTATATTCGTTTTAAAATCGAAAAAATAATAAAAAATAAATATAATAAAATTTATCAAACAGGGTACTACTTTTAAAACTCAATGAGTAAAGAAAAACGAAAAAATAATCTTTCTGAAAATAATCAAAGTAAAAAAATTCAGTTTATTGAGTTGCCAAAGTTATAACTATTAAATATTTAATAATATTTCATGTATTCAATGTTATTTTTTTATTTATAAGGAAAATTCAGTGAATTTGAAATTAGAAAATATCTACAATTTTTTATTTTATTGTTTAAAAAATTATAATTTTTTTTAAGATTTTTTTATGAAAAATAATTTAATTGTTAGAATATAATCCAAAAGCTAATTAAAAAATATACTGGTTTGAATACTTGTCATTTTAATATTTTATAAAAAAAGGATAATTAATAACGTTACATGTATTTTAAATCGTGCGATAATGAATTTATTATTAAAATTTACTCAATAAATGTTGGGGTTTTTTTAATAATATTAAAAATCGTTTAAGCATAAATATTAAAATGCAAGCTCAATGAAATTAATGATGAAATTTTACAATATTCATATTAAATATAATTTAAAAAATTAAATAAATTTATGAAATTACATTAGAAAAAAAAAGATATTTTTAAAAAGTTCGTTAAAGGGCATGATTCAATTTAGAACTTTAAATGATAGTTATAACAAAAAGAAAAAATTTGGATAAAAAACATATAAATAGGAATATTTTATTTTATAAAATTAGCTAGACAAGTATTTTTAAACCACAATAAACAAAAAAAAAATTTTATTTCATAAACCTATTCCTGATAGAAAAAAATTCGAAAAAAAATTTTTTCGATTTCTTCAATAATTTAATTTTGACAACGCTTTACATAATCAAATTATTAAAATTATCTCTCGGTAAAAAAAATTACATTAAATAAAGATATTTTATTAATATTTAGCATGGGTTAATTAATAAAATACCTTCTAGAATCAATTATTCAACCATAAACGAGGAAATAATATGTTTCAAAATTTTTTGAAAGGATAGAAATCAGACTTTTTTTAAACTTTTTAAATAAATCATAGCTTAACACAGTTAATTTCATATTAATATTGTTAAAAAGTCTTAATTTTTATATTTGTATTTATTTGAAAATTTATATGATGTTAATGATGAAATTTTTATTAATTTAGTTCGCAACTAAATTTTTTTTTATTTAAAGAATTAACTAATGATATATTATATATATATATAAAACTGGTTTCGATTTGAAAATTTTTTATTTTCAAATACAATACTTATAGAACTAATTGCTCTAACCCGACGATTATTTATATTTAAAAAAATTTTTATAATTCTTTTATGCAGATAAAGAAAAAATTATCAATCATATTTAAAAAAATATCTGATTTTGAGGGTATTTGAAATATGAAAATTATTTATTGGTGTAAAATTATAATACTATTTTTATAATTTTTATTAAAATAAATAAATTTTTATCCTCTTAATGAGTTAAAAAATTTTAATTGAATAAAAACGTTGATTTCATTATTATTTTAAAATCTCTTCTATAAAATTTTTTTCTATAAACAAATTTTGTTTTATTTTATTATAAAAAATGTAAAAAGGTCTTTCAAATAATTTTTTACCATAATAGAAAAAGGTAGGATGTTACTAAAAAATATAAAATAAATAAAATTTAATCAGCTTTCTTGCGAAAAAATTAAAAAAAATTTTTTTGAAGGTTCAATTTTTATAAAGAGTTCCAAAATGAAAATTAAGTGAAGATGTTCTTACTAAGAGTTAGTTATTAGTAAATATATATCGATTATTTAAAATAAACTCTTTATTTACAATCAAAGACAAATTTTTTATGTTATTTAATTAAAATTTGAATTTTAATATCTGAGAAGATTTTAATACATTATCCAAAGTCTTGTTTCTGTAATTTTAATTTTATTTTTATATTAGCCTATTGATATAAGTTGAAATACATAGTTTAAATAAACAGATTAATATATCCTATGATTTTTTTGCGAAGAAAAAATTTAAATATTTAAATCAAATATAAGTAATTAAATTTAGTTAACGATATCATTATGTTTAATATCGTAAAGTATTGAATAATTCTTATTTTATTGAAAACTTAATTCTGTAAAATTTTTTAAAATTTAATTTTATAAAAAATATATCATTATATTTTAAATTGTAAAAACATAATTCATATTGTATATAAGCATATTATTTTTAGCTAATTCTTTCCATTTTTATATTTTATAAAAAATTACCTTGCCTAAAAATCAACCTTTTATCGATTTATTATTTTTTTTTAACATAAATAAATATGATTATGATAAACAATTGAAAGTTTTGCAATATAGAAATTTTTTTAAGTTTACTGCAACGATGCAGATATATATCATGAAAATAAAATCATCATAAAAACATATAGAAAAAATATATTATTATATTTATCATAAATTGTTAATAAATAATTTAAAAAATTTTTTTAAATTAAAACTAATGAATCTAACGTGTGATATATAATTAAAATCTAAATAATTAACCGAGAAGCTCGTATTCACAGTTATAAAAATAAATTATAAATATAATATTTTTAATTATTTGTTCGAATCATAAAAAAATTAAAAGGCTAAAAAATAACTAATTTTAAAAAATATTAAAAAAATTATTTTAAATTTAAATATTTAATATAAAAACTATTCGAAAAAAATATTAGGGATATTAAGCGAGTAATAATATATGTTAATAGATATACTACCCCTCTTAAATAATAATATTTATTAATCATAGTAATTGTACATTTTTTAAAAAAATTTTAACAATTTATTTGTAAAAAAATGTTACTTAAGAGAAATTTACATAAATTAATATACAACATTATGAATTAACATTTATTCCATTATTACATGCTTATTAGATTTTTAAGCATTTTGCAGAAAATTATTAAGTTTTTTAAATAATAAAAAAACATAAAAAACATCGTTATTTTTGTTTATAAACATATTTAATTTTAGAATCATTAAAATTCTATCTGATAAACGCTTACACAATTTCAAATTATTGTAGAAAATTGCATTTTTGTGTGTTATGATTCGAAATATTTTTTGTTTCATTAATGTAGAAATATTACTTTTCTATGATTTGAGATTTTTTTAGTTTTTCATATTATTTATTATGAAAATATATGTAAAATTATGAAAACATCTCTTTGTTCCTTTAAAAAGTTCTTTAATGTTTTTTTACTCAAATTAAAAATTTTATGATTGCAATATATTAGATATTAAGAAAATAATATTGTTTCTCTGATACCATAAAAAAATTAATTAATTCTATATGAAAATTGTATTTAAATATAAGCACATCTCAAAATTAATTATTCCTGTAAATAAAAAAATTAAAACCTCTATATTAATAAATACTTAGAAACGCAGAAATTTAATAGAGATATATTAAAATTACAAAAAACATAAAGAGATTACAATTGACTCTTTTTTTTTGATAATTTAATTTGAATAAACTAACTTAAAAAATATTTATTCTAATAAATAAAAAAATTCACTAATTGAAAAATATTATATTTCGGAGATTTTTAGTTATTTAGTGGTTTAAAGAATTAAAATTATTTTGCAAATTTAATTAGAAAAACATTGTTTTGTTACGATAATTTTTTGGTAATATAGAAGTATATTGTAAGAATTATACAAATGACATAAAGGAGAATGAAAGTTGTTGAAAGTTTATTATGAAAGATCATATTTTGATAATATATGTAAAAAAAATTATAACTATTAGATTTTTTTTTAGATTTAAAAATAATTTTTAAAATAATGTATTTTAAATTAAAATAATATAAATAACTCAACATATCAATAAATTTAAAATAAAATTCAAATTTTTGAAATGAGAAGAAAAATATTTTATATTGTATTGTTATGAAATTAATATTTTTCCATTGATAAAAAATTTCAGTAAATTTTAATTATATACGATAAAAAATAAAAAATATATAACATTTTTTTAAATATAAACTTTACTATATAAAAAAAAGAAAAATAAATTATATAAGTTTAAAATCTTAATCAATAAATTAAGAAAATAATTCGACAAAATTAGCTAATATCAAGCAATTATTTCAATCTTGTTTTAAATTAAAATGTAATATTTATTGAAAATATTATACTTGGACTGACAGAAAAGCAAAATTGAATTATCTATTTGGATTTGACTCCTGTAACAACGATATTTCTTATTCACTTTAATCAAATTATAAGAGAAGATTTTTGATGTTATTTATAAATAAAAATACTATGATAACAAAAACATGTAAATGAATTTATAAAACTAATTTCAAATATAGAACAGAGTGTAAACAATTTTTCAAAAAAAAATTTAAAATTGTGTTAAAATTATTTTTTAATTATTAAAATTATTTTTAGATATATATTTTTTTCACGAAATTTTCTCATATTTTGATGAAATGCAATAATACTATTAAAACATGTCTTCGTCAAATTTGCTTTTATATTTTAAAAAAATTATAATTTTAGTGAATAATTAGCGTTATTAATATTATAAATAAAAATATATAAATTTAAAAAAATTATTTTTTCACGCTTTTTACACTTATGATGCTCACACTTATAATTTTTTTAGGAAATAGGGATAATTCTATTTATGTAAGCTATATATGGTGAAAATGTGTGATGAATATAATACATTCTATGTTTAAATTTTCATAAAAATATAATAATTATCGAATAAATAAAAATATTCGATATTATTCATTATTTTTTTAGTTCCCTTATCATATATTTGTAATTTAATGACGAATAATTTTTACATATAAATCTTAATACAGGAATATATTAGAGTTTCTAATTATATAAAAAATAAAAACTCTAAAAACTATAAATATTTTTTATTTCGTTTTGTTTTCTAAAATTATATATATATATCAAATTATATATATTCTTTTTGAACATAAAATAAATTTTCAAAAAATTCAATAAATTATACCAATTTATATTTCTTTTTTAATGTTATTTTATAAAAAAAATTCATCAAAAGATCTAAATGATTTTTATTCAATCTTAATTATTTTTACTTATAAAAATTAATTCTTTAATCATTTAGAAATTAGAAAAAAAAATTCTTTTACATAAATAATCAATCTTTTTCCTTTGAAATTAACATTTTTTTTAAAATGGTAACTGAATTTTTGCAGCTAAAAAAGATTAAAAAAAACTACTAAAGCTATTTTCATTATTATTTATGATTTAAGGGCTAAAGTTTCTTTTACTTTTAATTTTTCAACTTTTATTTAATTTTCTTATAAAATTAATTCAAAAAAAACTGAATTATGGATAATAAATATAATTATTGTGCTTAATTTTACATTTAAAATTCTTTACGAAGATACAATAGTATTTTTGTTCTTTACTTAATGGGTTTCTTTTGTTTTTATCAATTGTTAATGCGTCGATAACGCCAAATAGGAAACCTTTAAAATGTGAAAAATGAATATTTACATAATCACATCTAATATTTTAATACTTAATTTATCCATTTAATTTGGCATATATTTGAGCTTAAAAAGACAAAAAATTTTGGTGAGTATTGCATGTTGTGTTAGTTAGATTCTCACGAAATAATATGTTTTGAAGAATTTTATAAATGTAGTGTCTCAGATGATCGGCCATACGAAAGTGGATCTTATTCAGTTACCAATACAGATTGCATTGAAAAGTGTGTGTACTAGTTATATTTACCTTCATTATTTTTCTAAAATTTTACTTTTTTCTAATTACCTAAAAAAATGATTTGATACCTATCTGTAAAATTGAATTGCTTGATAAAATAAAACATTGGCTTGAAAAAAGTTAGAGTCGAGTCGCTAACTAGTGTGCTCTTATCTACATTATTGATGTTATAAGATAAGCAGAAATGTTACAAACAAAAAGCAAAGGAAAGGATCTTGAAGTCTATGAAACACAAGATAAATGATTTTCTGCTGAGTATGACCAAGGCGTAATAATACACCTCCATATTTTTATGGAGATATTCATGAAGATAGATAAAAAACTAAGCTGAGACTATTCAACGCTACAGATGGTTGTTTATGAAGATTGAAAAGAGGAAAAAATATAAAATTTAATAAACTGAGCAGTATAAAGACCAGTGAAGGATAAAAAGTGCCTAACAGTTAAAAATGTAGAAATTTTCTATATTTTTTGGGGAAATTCGTTCTAAGAATATCTACAATTCAGATTAACCGACCTTTATATTTTGCTAAACAAGATAATTTTTATTAGATAAACATTTAAAACTTGCTTTTTATTAAAAGATAATGAACCGAATTACTGTATTAGGCTGTAAAACATTCTTTTATTTACAACGAAGGCTAATAATCAATATAAGAGATACTAAACTCACACGCTAAAATCAGCTATGAATGTATACTAACAATGTAATACCCTGCAAACCAAAATGTGTGGATTACCTCGAAAATTTTATTTTTATTTGGGACCGAAGTTTAAAACTTGAGCAAGGTTAAATTTTGCTACCTCTAGACATTTTTGTTGTACGTCGTAATTTAGATTAAATGCAAATTGTACAGCTAGTATTTTTTCGACGTTAATCCAAATTGTTTTTAACCAATAGACATAGGAATTAAAATTTTAAAGGTATATCTCAATAAAAATTATTCCATAAATTCTTAAAGGCTAGCAAGATACGTTAAAAAATTTAACTTTTGGAATCAATATATTAAGTTGAACACAGTTAAATTACTAGTTTTACAAAATTATACAGAACTGTTTTAAAAAATTGTGGCTTTAAACCCTAAGATATTGAAATTAAAAACATTAAGATAATAATGTTATATTGCCTATTCCTACTATCAAGAATAATAAGTTTCAACAAAAGGTAATAAATTACAATACATCTAAAAAAATGTAGACTAAAGGATTTAATTACAGAATAAATAAAATAAATGAATATATTTAATGGGCTTTAATGATGATACGCATTAGTCTGTGACTAACCTTGTTGAAAAAATTTATGTTTTTAATACAGATATTTTTAATGCATGAAGATAATCAAGAGTAATCGACATCTGAAATGGAAATCTGGTATGATTTTTTCAAAGTTATATGCAACAAAATTAATAACAGACAATACATGTCTAAGATTTAGCAATAAAATAAATCTAATGTAGCTACCTAGCAATTTATATATTTTTAATTTATTTTTAATTTTTTTCATATAAGATCATACTTTATTTTTTTCAATTTTATGATCAAATCAATTACTCATTTGTGACTTATAGTTAGAAAGATTAAATCGAAAAAAAATTTGATTGTTAAATTTATTTGTTTATATTTGGTAAATTCCTTTAGATTTCAAAACTTTTTAACTTTATTTGAAAAAATAAATATAGGTCAATTTGTTTAGTCAATTAATAGGATGATAATCTTAAGTCCAGATATATATATATATAAGGAGGAATCAACTTGACATTAAAAATTCTTTAATTTAAAATTTCATTTTGTCTATATTTTTAAAAAAAAATTAAAAAAAAAAGTTTATGATGATTCAAAATATCTGCAAAGTTAACTCTAAATAAAAATTTTTTTGTAAGTTATCAACTAGTTTTTCTCCGAAATATTTAAAACCAAATATATAAAGAAGAAATATTTTATTAATAATTTTTTCTCTAAATTTATCAATTTTATTTAAATAATATGTTATTCTAAAATTTCTTATTAAAACTAAGTTTTGCCTTTATGTTCATTGATATTAACTTTTTATCATAATATGATTAAAAAATAATTTTATTTACAATTATTTATTTTTTTTAAGAATATCAAGCTTCGTTTTAAAATATTAAACATTATGGTTAATATCCTATTCTATTAAATTTGGAAAAATTAAAATTAAATTTTTTTTAAATACTCAAATAATATAGTTAGGATAACTTTATGAACAAAATCGATTTATATGTATTATAATATCATTATTAGGAAAAATAATGAATGTTAAAATGAAAAAATTTTCCTTTATTTACCAATGAAGAAAAGGAAATATTAAAAATTAATTATATTCTTATTTTTTAGCTACTTTGCCAATAATTTAAAATGCATTATTAGTCGTTTTGTTGATTGAATTTTCAATACAAATAAAAGCTTAATGTAAAAAAAAATTAAATTAAATATAATGATTGAATAAATTCCTAAATCTAGAAAATAAATAAAAATGTTTAATTTATTAAAGAAATATCAGCCTTATTATCAAATAAATAATAAAAAATGAAAAATAAATAAAATATTGATAAATTTATAACTAATTTTAGGAAACTTTAATATTATTTATAATTTAGAAAAGTCATTTTTTAATATAAATGTTGCTTAATAAGATATTTTTTGCATTATATTTTTAAAAAAATTTCTTTTATTTTGAGTATTTCAATAAAAAAATAACAGAAATAATTGAATAAATTAAAAATTTCAAAATATTTAGATAGCAATCTTAATCAATAACGATATATATTAGTGATGATTTTCGTCAATACGATTGAATTTAAATTTTATTTTTAAATTATTGATTCGCTCAAGGCAGAAATTAGCAACGACATAGACGCTTGAACTTCAATATTTACTATTTTAAAATATATAATTTTAAATGTAAAACAAATGGCAACATATTTTATAATATATAATTAAATTTATGTTATAGAAAAAGAAAAAAGGGCGAAAATATCAATTAATATAACTGATATTAATAAATTTTAACCAATAAAATTTAAAAATAATAATAAATATCAAAATTTTTTATTTTCATACTATAGAGCTTCAAAAATCATGTTTTTTTATATTTTTATTTATTGTAAAAAAATTTAACAATGAATTTTGTATATTTTAATTAATCGAATTATAGCCAATTTATCATAATACGAAAATTTCAATACATTTTATTTTAAATATAAAATGAAAATGAAATTTCTGAAATAAAAACGAATTTTTCATCATGATATATTGATTTAATTAGTTTATTAAAATAAAAAAATATTATAAAATATAGAAAAATCAGTAAAATTTTACAAAAAATATGATATATATATATATTCTTTTCCGGATTATTTTTTTTAATTTCAGCCTATTATACTTTTCATTTAAAATATTATTTGTAAAAAAAAATTTTTTTAATGACATTTTATATTCACATATCATGAACCTATTTGATATAAATAAAAATTTTTAAAATATTTAATAATTTTTTATGATAATCATTAAGAAAAATGTGGGAGTGTAAAATGCCTTAAAATATATTTTTAATTTTTTTAAATTTCAGAATACATTGTTAGTAAACTTAAACATACCATTTAATTGGATTTGAAAAAATCTCTGATTTTTTTTTTTAATTTTTTTTTTGTTTTAATTTATTTAAATTTAAGTTTATTTATAATAATATACAAGAGGTTAAACTTATTTTTTTAAAAGAAGATATGAGATTGTGTTCTCTATAACTTTATATATTAATGTTTTTGGCATATGAAATACCGTGCGATGTTCCTGATTTCTCATTTATTTTAAAAAATTATGATGCATTGTAAGATTAAAAATATAAAATTTAAAACTTTTTATATTATTATGATATCGGTAATTCTTAACATATTTGCATTGATATAAATTAAAATTTAAAAGCAATCAAATTAACAATATTTATATATCATAAAATATGAGCTCTAATATATGATAAAACAAATATAGATGAAAAAAACATTTTTTAGAAAATTTTCTTTTTCAAAAATATTTATAATAATATTATATTCTAAAAACAATGATGTTGTTGGTTTAATGGAAATACATTCATAAATTTAGTAAATAAATAAATGAATAAAAAAATTAAAAAAAATTCCTTAAATTAACTTAGTATATTATTTTGACCTTATCTCAAATTTTATTATCATGAATTTAATAATTAATTACAAATTTTAGTAAAGTAAATAAATAAAGTTTTTTATTGAATTGTACTGTTATTATTTTTTACCCATATTTTTGTTTTCTAAGTATAATTCTTCTTTAAAATATCTAAAGGAAGAACGGAAAATATTGATTATGATAAAATCATTTTGCAAAAATCAAACAGGTTTTTTAAATGTTAAATACGAGAAATTTTGAAATTGATTCTAGCTCTCATTTACCAAAAAAAGCTTTTGATTAAAAATAATTATGGAAATTTTCTGTATTTTTCAATTAAATAATTTTTTTTTAACGTTTTATAAAACTTTAAAATAATATGTTTGAAAATAAATATTAAAACGCAAATGATTAATTTCTTAAATTTAATTTTTAAGCATGAACTAAAAGATTATTTTAATGATTTTATATGGAAAATTTTAAAAAATATTAATGACTTTGGCGTTTTATAGCATAGAGTATCTTGTGCCATGATAAATTTAATTTATTTCAAATCAGACGTAAAATCATTTTATTATTAAAAAAAAAAGATTATTCTTTTAAAAAAAATATATAATATTCAAAAAAATAAAGTTGCTTTTTTCTTATTTTTCAAGTGTCCCTAGTATTTAAGTTTTAAATTTTCACAAGTAATGTATATTTATAAATGCATATTTCTCAATACATTTAAAAGTTAATAAAAAATTTTTTATATTCCATTATAATTTAACAAAGATAAATGATCTTGATCATCCATTTTAAAAGAATTTTTGAATTAAAATTAATTAAGGAAGTTGTAAAAATGATCTCGATTATAAACAGTTTAAAAACAATGAAATTTAATATCTAAATAAAATTATCATACTTTGAAAAAATCGTTTAAAGAGTTTTACAGCATAAATTATCTTTAAAAATTTAAGTTATATTGTTTTATCGATAAAAAAAAACTATTAAAAACATTAAAAAAATACAAATAACTATCTATTTAAAGAAATTATATGATGAAGCGTTTATTTTTTCAAAAAAAATTATTAAGATGCCAAAAATTTGAAATTAATATTTTTTAAAATATTAATATTTATTGATTTAAAGCTATTCATCAAATTAAGATTATATTTTTAGATTTTAATCATTTTCAATATATTTTTTGTTTAGAGATTAAAAATAAATCTTTAAAATATTAGTTTTTTCAGGAAATATTTGAATAGCTTCTAAAAGTCGTTAATTATTTGTAGCAACAATTATCTTTACAAAAATTAAAAAAATCAAAAAATATAATTTTTCGAACTGTATTGAATAAGGAAAAAATATTTAGTTTATTTAACTTATAAATCATATTACCCTTCACATGTGTGTAAATACTTTAGAAAGAAACAATATCGTTTTCTCTCTATTGGATGCATTATTATAGTCCTATTACTTATTATTTTATTACTCGTTCAAAATAATACATATATCGACTGGTAAATAAGCAATATAACTAAATGATAAGAGATGTTTATTTTCAAAGATAAATTTGTTCCATTCGAAAAAAGAAACTAATAGTAAAATTATAATTTACATTTGTAAAAAACATTAAAAAAAGAATAATCATTTATTATTTCTCAGGAATAATATATATAATATTCAAAAATAAGGTTTCAAAAAAAAAAATCGCATGCTTATAAATTATTAAAAAAATGTTGTTGTTAACATAAAAATAATAAGTTTAATCAGAATAATTTATGTTTGTGTTGAAAAATAAAGAAATATTCAAAACTTGGATAATTTTGATGCAAAAATGATAATAAAAATGTCTTTTTTTTCAGATTGTTAAATTTTACGAAAAAAAATATTCAAAAATCCTTTTGATATCATATTACGTATATTATCTTCTAAAAATATTTTGTTTAAAATATTTAAAAAGCTACCTATTTGTAAAAAATATTAAATCTCTATAAATTTTTCAATTAAAAGAAATATTTATTTAATCATATATTTTGAATTGTAAAAAAACATTACTTTTATGAGGGTTAAAATATTTTTGAATAACTTTTTTTTAGTGTGTTTATTTTTATGAATTTTTTTAAACATGTAAAAATAATTTATAATTATAAGAAAATTTTATTAAAAACAAATACAATAATATTTTCCATAGTTTATATAGGGATAAATGAATAAAAAACAATTTCTGAGTTAATTTTACTGAAGAATCAAAAAAATAAATTAATAAAATACAAGATAAAATCTAAGAGTTTTAAAAAAATATTTTGAAAGTAAGGTTTTTAAAATAAAATGAAGTTTGCAGAATATAAAAAATCATTCAAGACAATTTAGTTAAAAAAATTGCTTAAATTTTTTTTATTTAACTAACATTTATTTTTTATAAAAATAATCTTAAAACGATAATTTCACTTTCCTTGTGCACAAAAATCGATTTGTTTTTACAGTCAAATATATTTCCTTTTATAATAAAAATTTATCCCAGATTTCAAATAAAAAAAAATCAATAATTTTCGTTAAATAAAAAAGTGTTATTATTCTTAAAAAAAGTTATTTAAAAAATCCATTTTTTTACGTATGAAAAATTTCGAAGATAAAATTATCTATTATTAATGACTAAATCATTCATTAATAATATTTCTTATTAAAAAATCAATTTTTTCAATTTAAACAAGCGAAAAAATTTTAAATATTTTTTTTATATAATCAAAATAAAACACTCAAAAATTAAAAAAAAATCGACTTTATTACAACCATAAAAACTAAAAATATCAATGAAAAAAATTAATAAGGATATTAAGCTAAAAATCCTAATAAGATTCGTGTAATTATCGTATCAAAACCTAATTATAAGCAGTCGAATTTTCGAATGAATGAAAAGAATTATAAAATTCGAATTAAAAGGATTTTAATAGTGAATAAATTATTTGATAAAACGGGATGAAAAATTATTTTTACGGATTTTTAGAAATATGAAAAGCATTTTTTTTAATAATTTTAAAACAAAGAATGATTTGTTTATTTGTTTAAATTATATTTGTTATAAATATTAAAGACATCGTATGTTTTGGGTAATTTATATTTATTTAAGCTAATTTTAAATACATAAATTTGATAGTGCCTTAGTAAATTCAGTTTATTTTTAATTTGAGATCATATATTCCATCATTAATGATTACAACATAAAATATATAATAATTATTTTTCGATTATATTTTTTTTAATTTTATGATTATTCAATATGTTTTTCTAAATATTTTTTTTAATTTATTCCCTAAAATATATGCTATAATTAACTTTTTTTTTATTAACTTTAAACATTTTTGATTGAGAATTACATTATATCACAGAAATAACAATAGAAGTTTTTACTTATAAAATAATAATTTTGGATTTTGTAATTTTTTTATTTAATGGTCTTATTCTTTAGCTATATTTTATTTTTATACCATTTTTTTAATAAAACATATTAATAATTTTTAGATGTAAAACATCGATTTTAATAAAAAGAATAGTAACGCAATAATAGTTGATTCAAATGAAAAAATTTTAAATTTTAAAACAATAAATGTTAAAAAAAATATGAGTCAAAGTCGTAAAAAATATCATAATTTTATCTTGATATATTTTTTATCATTAAAAAAAATATTTTAATGTTTATTAACCTAGGAAAGAAATATAATTACTTTTTACTTCGTCCATTTCAAGAATTTTTTGATTGCATTATAAATTAATTTTGTTCAAATATATTATTAAAAATTTTTTTTTTATTTATAAATAATTAATTATTTTACATAAGAAAAACTCTTTACAATTATACATTAGCAATCCTGAAAAAATATGAATAAATACTTACTATTTAGGTTCGATTTGTTGAAGATTTTTTTTTATTTAATTTAAATAAATTATAAAGCTCTTAAAAAAATTATAGTCGAGTAATTAATTATGTTATAATAATTATTTATTTTAAGATTTAAATAAATATATTACACAATAGTTTATTAAAAATATTTTTCAATTTATTTTTATAAAAAAATTATCAATATTTTCTTATTTAACTAATTAAATTTTAAATTTAAAATGAATTTTTAAGGTTTATTTTTACAAAATAAGACTTTTTTACGTTTTAAAATAAAACTTGGGATTAAAATATTATTAGATTTATATAACAATTATTAAAAAATCAAAAGTTTAAAAAAAAATCTACCACTGAGGAGATACAGCAAAAATTTCTTAAAAATTATTTAAAAAAATACACAGAGGAAGTCTTTAAAAACATTATAATTAGGTTAATATTAAGAATATCGTTTTTTTATAATTTTAATAATAAATAAAATCTCAGAATATAATATTTGACTAAAAATTGCGATATAGAATTTTAAAAAGTTTATGAATATAAAAAATAACATCTTATCAAAAATAAATAAAAAATATTTATATAATTTCATTTTACATTTTTTTCACTTTCATTTTTAATTATCATTATGATGAAAAAAAAAAATAAAATTATCAATAATCTACAAGAATACCAAGACTAAATATGAGAAATGTAACCAAAATACTCAATATCATGAAACTTAATTATTAATGAGTTTAATTAAAAAAAATTTCAAAGATAGTAAGTATCTTTTTATAAATGAAATTTTATTATCCAATATTTTTATGATTTTTTTTAACTAAAGTTAGAATTAATATATGTTTAACGTAATCAAAAATAGAATTTTTTACATTCGATTTCGTAAATCAGTCTTTTTTGAGATTTTTTTTTTTATTTCCATTGTTTTAATTTTCAAAATATGGGAAAAATGTAATTTTTTGTATCAATTATAAATTTTAAAATCAAAAAAAATGCACAAAACAAATTGCAAAACATAGGAGTCGAAAAAACAAAAATTTTTAAAAATCAGTTAAATTATAATAACCCTTTTTTGTTAAACTTGAGAAAAATTTTTAACTACAAAACTTTTTATTAAATATTGATATTTTCTTATTTTAAACTATTTTTTTTTAATTTACATCAACAATATTTTTAAGAAAATAAAAAATATTATTCATTCATTTTTTTTAATAATATATATGTTTGAACAACTAATAAGGTCAAAAAAGGTTCGGAAAAATTTCAAATAAATTATTAATTATATGCTTTTTTTAAATATATTATTTTTAATTATTTAAATAAAATATTATTAAAATTTTTTTTTCGAACCATGAATAATTTAAAAATTTTATAATAATTAATAATGTTTCACAAGTAGATGTTTAGATATAAAATTTTGTTAAACATAATTTTTAACAAATATGTCTATATTACTTTGTGCTTTTAAAATTAGTAAAAATAATTTTTAGCAAATAGCACTTAGAATTTCATACCTTATTAAAAATATGATAATATGATATATTATACTTATTAAACTAAAATTTATTAAAAAAAATTAAAATAAACACATTATATTCACTAATATACATAAAAACAATTAGAATTTAAAACAATGACTGAATGTTTATACAATATTTCTTTGTTAAATACCTTAGAAAAAATATTTCTTATTAAGAAAAAATAATCATCACTAAGATTATTATGCATAAATTTAAATATATATGAAATTTACATATATGTTTTCGCATAAAAATGCAGCAAGCATAAATATATTTATTCTTATTATCTTATGTTCAAATGGTAAAATAAATATAATGCATGTACTTTTATATTTCGATAAAAAAAATTTTTGAAAATACAATAGAATAGAAAATATTAAAAAAAAAAAATATTTAAATTTATTATTATGCTAGTAAAATTCAGCTCGATTAAATATTTTTTTACTGCACATGAATCATATTATACAAATTTACAAGGATATCAAAAAGCTTACCTGCTAATTCTCTTTTTTTTTAAATATTACCAATCTATTACATTTTTTACTCTTAAAAGTGTTAAGGATCTAAAAGTTTAATATTCACCTGTTATTTTTCTCATAAAATAATTGGAACTAAGTTTAGATTCTAAAAGCAAAATATTTAATATATTCTCTTGAAAAATGCTCAAGATATAAACGATCTTGATAGAAAAATTCCGACTCGTAAAGACCTCACTTAAACTCAGTCTTGGGGCATGCATTTTTTAATGTAATAAGGTAATAATTTTCTCAAAATGGGGTTTAATAATGTCTTGCTTAAGAAATTAAAGTTTATCAAATATGGATAGATTAAATTAGTTGATCATAATTGTTTAAGAAACTGTCAATAAGTTTCTCTAATCACATAACTCTTATTGATAAAACAATGGCAAATTTTTTTTTCCAAAATTATTCCTACAAGCCATTCAACTTTACATTTTCTGAAAATAACTTTCCACTTTTAAAAAATAAGTGGTATCTTTTAAATAGAAGAACTGTATTCTTATAAGAAATCTTATCAATAAAGAATGATTTCATCACCAAGTAATAAAAAATCTTAGAAATTAATAACCTATTAAAATACATATAATCGCCTATTCTTGCCATTACGATTGTAAGCTTGAAAGAAATAAATTTTTTATGATTGAATAAGGGTGTCATAAAAACTTCCTGTATAGAAAATTTTCTTGTCATAAGCTCCTTAGTTATACCCCTTTTGTTTTAAAAAGCCTTAAAAATTAATAAAACTGTTTTTTTAAAACTGTTTATCGTGTATTTTCCTTTTGTTCAAAATCTCTCACAGTGAGTTACCAAGCCATTTTTCTTTATTTTTTTATTTAACAAGGGTAGTATTAAGCTTCTATTGATTTAGGCGCAAAAAATAATCATAATTTTAAATCTTTAGGTACATAGCTCTAGTTAGTCAGATTCATTAAACACACAAACACCAAATAAGACTTTTTTTTGTTGGTTTGATACGTATTTTTAAACAAAAACAAATAATTTTTTCGCACAGAAATGGTGAGTATGGAGTAGAAAAGCCTTTTTCATAATTGTATGCGTCTTGTATGAAACAACAATATTCAATTCATAAATTGCTTAAGAGTCTTTTTTCGAAAAAATATTAAATTTGAAAAAGATTACTAAAATCTCACTTAGTATCTACTATCAGTTTTCTTTAAAATGTAAATATTTTTCTATTTACATAGTTATAATCTGATTGTAGAAAAGATAGAAAAAAGTAAAATTTTTTATTTAATAATTTATATTTTATAATTAAATATATTTAAACATATATTTAATTGTTATGCTTGTTTTAAAACAATATAAAACCGACTTATTATCAAAAATATTTTTTTTTACAAATGAAACAAATATAAATAAACACTAGTTATAAACGAAAAATGAAAATTGAATTGTCATAAATATTTTAATTATTTCTATATTAAATATATGAATTTTATTTTTTTAATCGTGCATGGATCTAAGAATAAATAGGATAAAAATATCTATATTCATTTATAATCCGTATATCATAGTAAAATTCTTTAATATTCTTAGTTAAAAAAAAAGATTTTTTTCATTTGGTGTCTTAAAACTCTTTAATATATTTTATTATAATTAAAAAACTTTTGATTAAAATAGTAAAGAATAAAATGAGAAGAATTTTTTTTATATAAAGGGTCTAAATGTTAAAGCAAGTATAAAAAAATCAAGCATAAATACCTTTTTTTTTAAACTCTAAATTTTTTGTTATAAAAACCGTCATGATATAAAATATTTAAAATAATATTTTCTTTATTTAACTAAAAAAAATTAAATTTAAATTTTGATACGACAAATATTTTATGATCCTTTGATTTTACGATTGCAATTCGATAGCCCTTATAGATTATTTTTGTTATTTTTTTTATATTTTAATTTGATTAGTATGATTTTAGGGTAGTTTTTTGATTTTTCTATCAAGAAAATTTACTATTTTTCGATTGTTTATTGCAATTTTATTTTTATGTATCTATTTTATTTATTTGAAAATTATATACACTCTTTAATAATGTTTAATAAATTTGCTTCTTTGTAAATTTTTTTTTTAGTTAACAAACATTTTTTTTTGCTATGATTTATTTCGGAAAATTAAAAATGTAGATATGTTTTAAATTTTTTTTAATCGTTTTCTTAAATTTGTTCGTGTATGTAACTTTTTGTTATAAATATCTATTAAATGATGTCGGACATAACTCATGTTAAAATGATTATACTTTAATAATATTTTAAAATAAAATCAATTAGTTTAGTTTTTTAATGTTTATTTCAAAATCTTTTTGTTGGAAGGATACAAAATTTTCAAAATATTTCTAAGAGAAAGAATTACATTCTCTTTGTGGTTTATAGTATTTAGATACTCTTGTCTATATTTTCAATATATATTTGTAAAAAAATATATATTTTTTTATCTAAAAAATAAAAAAATATTTATCAATAATTTCACCGAGACTATTACCATAAAAGGAAGGTAAAAATATTCTATTTTAATTCCTGTAATAGGAAATTGATAAAATATATCATTTTTATCGATATTTTTGTTGAGATATAATCAATCTTATGATAAATCATAATTTTTAATTTATTTAAAATATGGAAATTTGTAAGCTATTTTTATCGTTAAATGTGTGCTTATTTTTTTATAAATAATAAGAAAATTGTATAATTTTTACATAAAAGTGCAAATCATTCTTTTAAACAGGAATAAATTAAAATTTTATAAAAATATTATTCAAAAAGTTTTTTTTTAATTATCAATTATGTATAAAATGATGAAAAAAAATTGTTAAGTTGAAAAGCATTAAAAAATTACAACGAAAACATTCGTTATTTCTTAAACAATTCCCATATTTTTTTGATCATATTTAATTGATTTTTTTTAAAATATAAAAAATAATTCTAGTGAATTTGTAAAAATAAATGAATATTTTCAAATTTTTATCAAAATTTTACCGTTAACTTTTTTTATTTCAAAGGCTAATAAAATATATCAAATTACATTGTTATATTTTATGAAAATAATTAAGTCTATAATAAAATACAATAAGATGTTAATCTTTTATTTAACATTAAATTATCCTATATTATAAAAATTTATCAAACATGATTTAATTGGGAAGTTTAATATGTAAAAAAACATAAAATGAAAAAAATTTCAAGTAAGTTTTTAATAAAAAAAATCGCAAGAATATTTACAATTTATACAGTGATTTGAAAAAATTTAATTTATTGATTAATATTTTGCAAATAAAGCAAATTTTTTTTCAATATTTAGATTAATATCAATGAAGAACAATATTTCGATCATAAATAATTTATAATATTACCAAAAAAACGAAATTAAAAACACTGATTCATGAGGTAAAAATTTTTTTTACAAATTTCCTTGTTTTATAAATATCAATTATATTCTTTCACGAATTTCGACAAAATTGTAAAAATTATTAAAAAAAATATATTAACTCGAAAAGAGTTGACTTAAAATTGCATATATTTATTTTTGTATGTAAATTTCATGTAAATTATATTTATATCTAAAATTTATATAAAATTTGAGCTGACAATAAAAAAAACTGCCAAGAAAAAAAGAATATGAAATCAATAAATATTATTAAACTTACCAAGCATTTGTTTTTAAAAAATTTAGGTATATTTATGTATAAATAATATTAATAAAAAATTGATACTTTTGTAATTACTTTTATTTTTTATTGAAAATTGTTTATGTATTGTTAATTTCAAATTTTCATTTTAAAAAAATTCAGACTATCTTAACATTGAAAACAATAAAACTGTCTATAAATTATTTTTTTGATTAAAAAATATTTTAGGGTCAAATTTATAAAAATAAAAAAATTGTAATGATTATTAAACCTGATTTGCTAATTTTCTTGTTTAGACAGTATGATAAATAATATTTACAATAAATTTATATCATAAATAGATTTTTTGATGGACTTTTACAATTTTTTTTTAGTGTTATATTGCTATTTTAACTCTTTAGTATAGCAAAAATATGACTAAACTAATAAATATATCGAAATAATAAAATTTTTATCAATAAAATTAAATTAATAAAAAAATAATGAATAAAATACATTGTATAAATTCTTTATAAATACAAAATTTGATTCAAATTATAAAAAATTATCAAATAATAAATTTTTTGATTTTTTTTGGATTTTAAAGTTTAGACGAAATAAAATAAACGTAATCCATAATCTTTATAAATTAAAAAGATCATTATTGACCAAAAAATATTGCAAAAAAAGTATAAAATTTTTAATTCATTTTTATAATCTTTATTATTTATTCTCTTATGTTTCAACCGTTAGCACATAATATTCTGTGTTAATATGAAAAAATTTTATTTTTATTCCAAAAAATAATTAAGTTTGCATGTCTGTTTTTATATACATCTTGAAAATCAATAAAGACTTTTAAATATAAAAAAATATAAAAAATTCCATCGAAAATTTTACAAAATTAGATTAAGACTAAAAAGAGATTGTTAAAAAACATTGTCAATTTTAATCTAAAAAAAATATTTTAGTTCAACCAATAATGCTCTAAATATTCAAGAAGAACGATACTCATTTAAAGAATAAGAATATTTTAGCCATAATTTTAATTTTAGTTCTACTGTATATAAATTCTTAACTATAAAATCATTCTATACTATGTATCATAACAAATGTAAATAAATAGACTTATGATTATATTAAAGTTTTATTCAAAGGATCCTTAAGGGTAGTTTAATATTTGAATATTTTTTAGTTTTGTAAAGAATTAGCAAATTTTAATCAAAACTTGCAAAAATTTTTATAAAGGTAGCACAAAATGAGTAGAGCTAGAAGTATAAATTTTTCTTTATAATTATTAAAATGAAAAAATTTAAAAAAAAATATTTTTTCTTTTTAATTTTAGAAATTAAAAAGTTTCTTGATGTTCTTTAATAGAAGATTATTCAATAAAGATCTAAAGAGAGAGAAATGTCCAACATGTCTACATAATTAATGATTTTAAAAATAATAACTCAACTTCTTTTAAATTAAGCAAGTGATAACTTATTAAAGAAGGCTTTATGATATTTTTTTATAATCACTGAATATATTAATTGACAATCGTGATATATTGAATAACCATCAAAATTTAAAACACCGTAAATGATTGAGAATTTTAAATAAAAAAAGTATGAATTTTAGAAAAATTTTGATAATTTTTATAGTAAACCAACAAGTAAGCAAAAAAATAATATAATGTTTAATTTACGACAAGATGTTTTTTGATGTCTAAAATTTTTTTATTGATAACTTTAAGACAAAGTAATATTATTTTAAATTTTTTTAATAAATCAATATTAAATTTCAATAACTATAATTAATTTATGAAATTTTTCTTTATTTTTTTTATAAATTTTAAATTTGCACACAACATCCACGGACGAAAAAAATTCAGAAATATTTCAATAAATATCGCTAAAGAGTGTTTATGATAAAAATAACACAAGATTGTCGATTGATATTTGATGAAAAATAATTCATTTTTCTTCAAAAAGACTTATTTTTATAAATTTAAACAAAAAAATGCAAAAATTCAATAAATATCCTAGAAAATTTTGTTCAAAATCATATTAATTCCGAAATATATATATATATATATATATATATGTTTTTATAATATTTTAATCTCTCCTGCACAAAAAAGATAAAAATAATGTATGTGTATAGTTCTAAATTTGGCTTTTTTCACAATTTATTTAATTTAATGAAAACTACTGATATCAATACCCAGTTAAAAAATCTTTAGTTGACTTCAAGAGAAGCTATGCATAAAAACAAATGTAGTGTTTATTTAATAAAATCGAATAACCTATACCAAAAAATTTTTAAGCTACCCTAATATTTTTAAGGTTTTTTATTTAAATTTTAAAATTATTCTAGACATATTGTAATAAAATATTTTATCCAAACTTAAACATAGCAATTAAAATAATCCAAAAAATATTTTTTACAGTTACAAAAATAATCATTTTAAGAGATAATTTAAGAAATATATAATAAATTACTATTAATTGAGTGATTTCAGTACATTCATTTTTTATGAATAATTATAATATAAGTTAATTTTATCTTTATATTATCTATTAAATCTTAACAAATTTCAAATAATTTTTTATTTTTTACTTTTTTAGGAAGATCTCTTGATAAAAATGAGGAAAATTTAATTTATCCAATAAAAAAAAGGTAATGACGTATTTGATTTTATATCAAAAAATATAATGAAAGAAAAAGGTCTTTTAATTAGAATGTTTATAATATCAAAGATTTTTGATTGTTAAAGTGATTTATTTTATAATGAAATATTTTTTAAACAAAATAAAGCATTCAGCTTATATGAATTTTTCAATTTAAATTATCAAAAAATTCCGAGTCTTTAATTTAAATATTTAACTTACTCATCGTAAATCTTTTTAAGCAAATTCAACTAATTTTTAACTTAACAACAACATATAGTTTGTAGATTAACAGTATTTCTATCAGTTACTGTCTTAAAAATATTTTTGCCCGAAGTTTGAAAGTTATATCCGAATATAGCGAGCATAAATTCCAAAAAAATCAGCGTCCAAATATTATTTGTCTTGCTGCAGCCATTATTACCCTTAAAAATCATCAACTTGAAATTGATTAAATAACATAAAAAGGCTTACATCAATACCAAAAATAACAATATTGAAATTTTCTAACTTATAACCTTAATTATTAAGGTAAAGTAAATCGCTATAAAACAATTTAAGAAACACGACTATTTGGTAAAATTATTTTGTAGGTTTGATTAATACAAATATTTTTACATTTAGGAAGAATATACTTTTTATAAACGTTTATTTAACTCTTTTTTAACTAATTTAAAAAAAAATATAATATTCGCATATTTCTAAAAAAAATCGTCGTTACCTATATATAATAATAAAATATATAACAGAGTGATATTTCACCGAATCATTCCCTCTCGAAAATAGACAATAAAATCGAAAGGATTATAATTTATTTAAATGAGCCTTTGAAATTTCTAAACTATGTAATAAGTATGGTTATTAAAAACCAAATTATATTTCACTAATTTTTTAAAAGAATATTCTATGTTAGTCTGAAG
The DNA here is from genome assembly GCA_023969325.1 of Oryzias curvinotus. Taxonomy (NCBI): domain Eukaryota; kingdom Metazoa; phylum Chordata; class Actinopteri; order Beloniformes; family Adrianichthyidae; genus Oryzias; species Oryzias curvinotus. The sequence continues at coordinate 130,750 of CM043729.1, forward strand.
CTAAAAAATATCGCAAATTTTTGAAAAACTTGAAAAAAATCATTAGGATTATAAATGAGTTTTTTAAGCATAAAAAACATTTAATACAAATTTTATTGCTTAGGTTAAAATACATAACCAAATAATAATAAAATAAGGTTAATTCTTGTTTGATACTGTTCTGCATGCTTTCTTCTCAGACAAAATAAAATGGTCTAACTAGCATTAATAAAATAAAGAAATTACATAATTTATTTTATCAATTATGTTTAATGATTTACTACCGGTTTTGAAAATAAAGAAGAAAACTAAAAAAAAAATTTTATTTTTAAAGCCTTTTGAAAGATAATTATTGTTATTTAAATGTCTTTTTCAAAAGTAGCAAAACTCAGATAACATTTAACAAATTTCATTTATATTCTTATCAATAAAAACAGTAATATAATAAAAATAATCTTTATTGAAAACCTAATTTTTAAATTCTTTGAAATAAATAAAGACCAAAAATATTAAATTCTTAAATGCAAATTTATTGAAAATATCAGCGGACTCCGAGTGTTTTTGCATTATATTAATGGATTAAATGATAATTGATAACATGAAACCGATATACTTATAATTTTTATAGTCTTCAGCAAAATATATGTCATGCGCGAACGAAAAAAAAATATGAGAGGATAATCTGGCAGAAAAAATTAAGAAAAAAAAAAATAAATAAAAATATTTTTTATTAATTTTACATTTTGAAGCGAAATATACTGGATTTTCTAAATCAAAAAACTCTATTGACAAAATGTAAATAAAAAAAATATTGATAATAATTATTTATACATAATGTTAGCTAAAAATTTTATTTATTTTATTGAATTTATACTTTAAACTTTTACCCTATAAAGAGGATTAATAAATTTATTTTTCACAAAAATTTTTTTTTAACTAAAAATTTCAAAACGAAGTATAGTAGCTTCACTAAAATTAATCAATAACATTGTTATAAAAATACACAAAAATTTACTGAATCAAAAGTTTAATATCTATTCAAAAAATTTTTTTAATTTTAATTTATTTAAATTTAGAGAAATATTTGTTATAATTGAGGTTGTAAAATCTCATTTAATGTAAAATAAAATTCTCAACATCACGAAAACCAAAATCAAAAGATAAAACTCCAAGTGTTATTTTTTTTAAAATTATTTTATTATATTTTATGAATGCTTAGATTGAAACCTATAATTTTTAATTATTTTGAAATGAAAAAGCATTTTCTTATCTTTTATTATTTAATTATTTAACAGCTCTTTAATAAGAGTTATATAAGATTTTTATTTTATAAAAAGAGATCTGCTGTTCCTTCATTAATAAACAACTCAATGTTAAAGTTTACATAAAAAGTAATAATTTTTTTTAATATAGAACTAAAAAAATTATCCTATGAATGATTTTTTTTATTTGAAAAAAAGAATAATGATAAAAATTATTTTATTGTGTTTTTTTTTGGAAAAAGTTTGAGAATTATTCAATATTTTTGTTAAGGATACAATGATCTTTTAGCAATAGATTCTTTTATTTAGATAAAGAAAGAGTTTTCGTTTTTTTCTTTTAAAAACTAAAATGAATGTTCCTACAATCATCATAATGAATATAATTATAAAAAAATTAACCAGAGATACGATTTAAATTGTTTTTCAGTATATTGATTTATTTGAAAATTTTTATATGGTTCGCAACTATAAGGATTGCAATTTTTACGAACATTAGTTATTTTACACATTTCTTTAACAAAATTGTCCTACCTTCACCTCCACAATCACATAGCTCATCTTGATCAATAACAGCATCACCACAGGTGGAAAATAAAGGCTTTTATTGATAAAAATTTACTTTTTTAGGAAATGAATTATCTGGGATAGTTTGACTTGACACTGCATAAATATAATTTTCACAGCATATTATATCGAAAGTTTTTTTCTTTTTTTTTATATTTTCACTAAAAGAAGAGTTAGAAATGTAAAATTTTTTTAAATATATTTAAGAAATTAAGTTAACTAAATTATACATACTAATAAAAGGAAAGATTTTTATTTGAATTTGCTTCAAATAAATAGCATTTGCAATCAGCACGATCGAATAACTCCCAATGTACGGAATTCATTAAATATTTTTCATATTTGGCCAAAGATAATACAATATAAATTAAAAAATCAGCAAAATATATCACATTTTCATGTAGAACAAGAGCCTATATCAAACAAATAGCATACACGGTCTATTATTTTACTATTTGAATATAAAATATGTAACAACATACTTTCATCGTTATAATGGTATCTAAATTTTAGTGTTCTCATTAAAAAAATATATTTTCGTTTTAATTAAATAGAAACCTTTTGATTATAAATGAGATTTTTCCTTGATAGTTTGTTTTGAGGGAGCATTTATTGTAAACATCAGTCATATTTGATGCAAATTTAACAATCAAAATTTTGTGATTAGAAATAAAAAATAATATATTGTAGTACGAAAATTTCTAATGATTAAAATATCAAACAAGAATAAATAGGAACAAAAAAAAATTAATTAAATGTGACAAAAAGATATAACATAAAATATAACATTATATTTTTGAACTATTTTTTATTTTTTTTATAGTAGATATAATATATTTTTAAATATGTCTAATGTTCCATAAAAATTTAACAGAAATAAAAAAATTTTTTTTGATAAAATAATTTTTAAAAAATTGTAAAAATAAATAACTAACTAATATTTTTATTAAATTTTTATAAATACTAAATAATTACTGATAACTTGTTGTTAGAAAAACAATTTGAAATATTTAACAATATTAAATATTATATCAAATTTGAATATCAGTTGAAATTTTAGCAATTACTTAAATATTAATTAAAATGATCATTTACCATGAGCTTTAAAAATTTTAATATTAATATGAAAAAATTCTATTTTTTGTTCGAGATTATATTTTTACCAAAGTTGTGTAAATTAAAAAACACTAAAATAAAACAAAAATATCATGATATTTATTTTCAGTTTACTATAATTTAAATATATTCATTTTGTAAAAATAAATTCTATGAACTTAAAAATAAAAATAAAAAAAGTTCTAGTCTTAAAATATGAGTTTTCCGGAAACAAAAAATTTTGTTTAATATTTAAGATAAAAAAAAAGATTAAAGATTTAAACTCTTTCATTCAGCATTCCAAATTTAATATCTTTTTAAGAAAATATTTTCAATTTAAAAAGTTTTTTTGATCAAATTAAGGATATTTTTTCATAAATTTTGATCGTCAAAAATTTTAAAATTTATATAAATTACCCAATTAAAAATATAAAAACGAATTTTTTTTTTATTAATTTTATTTTTTTTTTGATTTAGTTATTTATGCTATTAAAAAATTTTCATATACTAAGCTTAAAACCTATTTTATAATAATTTGATAATGACCAATTTTACATAATTTGTGCCAATGCTTACATTTTTAATTATTTTTTAGCTGATTCTTTATTTTTCTAATAATTATAAATTTACTTAGATTTTATTTTCGTTGATAAATTTATTTTTTTGACTATCATAATTAGAGATTTTTTTATTTTCTGGAAAAAGCTTACATCTCACAAAAAATCTTTTAATAATTAAATTGATAACAAACATAAAACAAATTTTTAATTTCGAATAAATATATTTTTTTTATTTATAGATTGAATTATTTAATAGAATAAAAAATTAATTATATTTAAATATTTTTGCAATATTTTTTTAAATATTATTACAATAATTTTCTTATTTTTTAAGATAATTAAAAAAAATTTTGTTTTTTTGTTTAATATTATTAAAAGATTAAAAATTTACGTCAGGATTTTATATTTTACATTTTCTAAATAATTTAAAATTCAAACAAATAAGTAAAATGAGATTTAAATATCTAAAAATAAAATTACTTTAAGAAATATAATAAATTTTATGATTAAATTTTGATATTCTTAAGGATTTTTAATAAAAAAAATTGTTTTGGATAAAATTATGTTGAGATATTAACCGAAACTATATTATCTAAAAAAATAATTGATAACTTGCAAGTATTTTTAAAAGTTATTCTATGATTTCTTCAAATAATTAGTCTTCTTTAAATAAAATATTACGATATCAGTCATGAAATAGATTTTTTATTTTTTAAATAAATTGATTAAATTTTTTGGTAAAAGCGAAAAGATATTGAAAAAATTGCTTATTTTATTCTTTATTTTTTCTTAAAATATATTAATTTTAGAAGATAAAATAAGAAAATGATTTAAAAATATCTTTTAGCTATAATTAAGATATTATTAATAGATATTTTATCTTAATAAACAATGGATCACACAATTATTTAAAAAAGGATTTTGTTGTTTATTATTTTAAATTTTTGGCAAGTAAATTTTTTGTAAAAATGTAAAATTGTTTTTTAACAATATAAAGGTATCTTAATAAAATATTGTTGTTAAAAAAATAGTGCAGATATTTAAAATATTTTTTAATTTTCAAAAAATTGTAAATAACTTTTTAATTCTATCATAAAATTCTGTACGTTAGAATCAGTTAGACTAAAAAATTTAAATCGAATATAGTCATATAATTCCAAATATCTGTAAAAAGAATCATAAAAGCTATTTAAGTATTAATCTACAAAAAATAATTTATTTAAAAAATATAAATAAAAACAAAGATAAATAAAAACAACGATAAATAAAATTAATTTCCCTTAAATAATTTGGATAATAATTAGTCTGATATAATTCTGTACATATTCTCAGTTAGTGTTATATAAAAAAAAATCTAAAGAAAAAACTGAGTTTATAATTAAATGATCATATAAACGACTTTTAATTTAAAAATTTATAGCTGTAAGCTATGAAATTATATCATATTAATTGAAAATAAATATTTTATATTAATGAAATTTAATTCTAAAATTATATCATTTTATTGAAGAAAAAAAAGAATATGATGCTGAACTTTTTTTATCAAAAATTAATAAAAAATTTAAAATCACCAATTAACCTGGGAAGATACGTAGAATTTCTTTTTTGAAAAAACTACAATAGGAAATGTTTTTTTTAACATTTAATTTTAATATAAAAAAATCGATATATTAAAAAAATACAATTTTTACAACTTTCAATAATATGAAAATCATAAACATTTGTTAAGAAAAATATTTATCGCACAATTATTATTAGATATGGCTAAAAAAATTTTTTTTAATTAACAAAAATAAAAATTTGATAAATGAATTTAAAAAAAATACTCTTAAAGCTACTATTATTATTGCAGAAAAAGTTACAAAATTATAATAATTTAACTGATTATATGTAACTATTAAATAATAAAAAATAAATTTTAAATAAAATATGTTGAAATTAGAACATGTAAAAAAAAATTAGAATTTTTAATTTAAATTCATTAACATAGTAATAAGGGAAAAAATTCATTTTTAGATTTTATAATCAATTTATTTTTTAATTCGATACATAAAAATTTTTTTAACATGATTCTTATTAACAATTTTTTAATTAATATGACCGTTAATTATAAATTATAGAAATATATTATTTTGAATTCATCTTTATTTATGAAATATTCTTCTAGCATAATGCTATAATACTGTTTAAAACTCTATGCAAAAATTTTTATAAAAACGATGAAATGCAACAGTATTTTTAGTTAAAAATATTAAATAAATAAGTAATATTATTATGATATTTAAAACATATTCTGTTTTTTCAATTAAAATTATTTTTATGAGTGTTATAAAAATTTGAAAAATTGTAACATTTCGAATTTTATTTATAATTATTTTTGAAAGATTATAACCCAAATCCTAATTGGTGTTATTTTAAACAAATTCTTTGTAGAAACATATGATAATTTTAAGCGGTACATTCCTGAGCAATTATTTAAATATTAATTAATTAATCTTTACTTTTTTATTATTTTCATCTTCTAAGAGGAAGAAATTGAATTTTAACAAAATGATAGTTTTTAACAGACCCATAATAATAAAAAAGTAATGTGGCTAAAGAATATATTGATTGTATTAAACAATCAGATTAGTTTTTTTAAAAATTAAAGATTAAATTTAAAAAAAATACTTGATTGTGTCATCAAATTATTTGGATTTTTGGTTAAAGTAAACAAAAAATATTTATAGTTAAAATATTTAAAAAAAAAGTTTTTTTTAATTATTAGTCATTTCTTATAAAACATAAAAAAAATATTTTCGAAATTTTTAAGTTCTTTTGATTATATAAATAATATTTTTACTCGATATTTTAATAAAAATTAGATTAATAATAAAAATCATCCTTATATTATATAAATAAACAAAATATTATAGTTGATATAATTTTATCATCAATAAATGCATAAATATTTGCATTTTAAAAATATTAAAAAAATTTAAATGTCAAAGTTTTTAAAATGGTCATTTTCCTGTTAAGGAAAAAATATTTTTTAAAAAGTACGAGCTCGATAAATAAATCGATGAAATGATATTAACAAGCATAACAATGTTTTTAAATCATTAAAATAATTGATAAATAAATAATTTTTATAATTTATTCATAGTGTGACATAAATAGTAAAAGTATACAACGGTAATATCTTAGGGGTAACAGAAAAAAATAATGATAGAAATATTGTTCAATGATATTATAACGAACATTTCATAGAACAGAGAATTTTTTTAAAGTAATTATCAATTTTTTAGAATGTATTAAATAATTATTAAGATGTTTAAAAAATAAAGAATGATTCAAGAATAATAATAATCCAAATAAGTATTTGTACAGAATTATTTTTTTAATGAGCTTTACATTTTTAATTATAAATAATGAAACTGTAAACAATGATAGTTATAAAAAAAACTATAACATATTCTAAGAATTAAAAAATGAATGACAATTGTTTATACTTTTTTTTAAATTTCTAATTTAAAAATAAAATAAGAGATGATAAAAAATTTAATAAAATATGCTAACAGACTACTATATTATAGTATTTTTATCAATTAAATCAAAAATTTCTAAGATTGTCTTAAATTCTAAAAGAAAGCTGCATATCTTTTTTAATTTTATCATATAAGGTTGCTGCCGATTTAAAAAAAAATATTAATGAATTAAAAAATTAAAACTTAAATATATCTTCAAGTTTTTTTTAAATAATTAATATAGAAGTTAAAAATTTTAATTTTTTTCTTGAATTTAATTAACTATCTAGCAATTCTTAAAAATTTATATTTATGTAATGTAATTTAAAACGGATTGTAATATCAAAGATATGTTTTACATATTTTATTTTTTCCTTTATCAGAAAAAAATTATTTATTATAATTTTATAAAAGTATCAGAGTGTAAAAATGCTGAAAGAAAACACGATAGAAAAAATTTAAAAAAAATTTGTTGATACTTTCTTTAAAATAGGGAAATAATGGAGAAAAACAAAAAACAATAATAATAATATTTTTTCAAGTAGAAATAAAAATATGATTAAGTGTTTTTTTTGTTTTTTTATTATCCACATACGATAAAAAATTACATTTTTTGAAAAAATATAATAACTTGTTATAATTTTTTTAAAATTAAAAATATATTTCGATGATAAAAATTATCAGTGAAATCGTTTTCTGCGGTATTGTGATAAATTATGAAGAATATTGTTGTTATTAGATTTTATTAGTTAAATGGATTATTATCGATTGATTAAAGGTATATTAATTTGGTAAAAAACCAAATGAGTTTATTTAAAGTCATTAACATAAAATAACAAAAATATATATTCTAACACTTTGCATTTATTTAAAAAATATTTTTTAGAATGAATAAAAAATTACATTCTTTTTTTAAGATAAAAATTATATTTTAAAAAAGTATAACATTAAAAAAATCTTATTTTAATTGAAAAAATTTAAGTTCTCTTAACTAAGCACATATTATAATAGAATTAATTTTTATAACGTCAATTCGAAGGCCAATAACTTATGATATAAAATTTTTACGTACAAAAAAAAAATCATTTAATTTTATTTATTCATATGTTTTCTACTTTATTTGACAGAAAAATTAAAAAAAAATTTTTTTTGTAATTTTTTAGTTTTTGATAATAATACAAATTTTTTTTAATAACTTAAAAAATTAAATACATTCAATTCATAAATTAATTAATAAAACCTTATTTTTAATAAGAGAAATAATTTATTGTTGATATTCAATCCAATTTTTAACCTTTAAAATTATTCTTAAACAGAAAAAACATTGATCATCGATATATTTTATAATCTCACTACATTAAAAAACAAAATTTTATAAAAACAGACATCGTTTATGTACTTAAAAATCGATTATTTAGTAACAAATATCCTTTTAATGAATAAAAAACACTGAATAACATTTTTTGTTCATTAATTTTCAATATATATGTATGTTGATAAAAATATTTTTAAATAAAAAATATAATAATTTTACACTATGTTTGAAATTAGAACTAAATAATTTACATTTTATAAATTTATAATTCCTAATATTTTTTTTTATTTTGCTTAATCATATTGATTTTAAAAAATGTATTCAAATGAAAAAAAAGCATTGATAACATTAGAAAAATCATTTAAATTTTAACTATATGTTTTTTAAAATTTAACAAAATAAAATTATGAAAAATATTTTTGATATATTATTGCACATTAATATTTTTATCGATATTCTGATGATCTTTAATTTTTATTTTATTTTGATAGAGGATAATAAATACAAATGATTATTTAAATAATTAAAAAATTTAAATTTTCTTGATTCATTTAAAAAAATATTTTTTAATATATTTCAAAAAGTTCACAAAAAACATACGAAGAATAACCATGAAATAATAAATTAAAAAGATTTTTTCTATATTTATCAAAGCATAAGCTAAACACTTATTATAAAGTAAAGATTTTTGTTTAATCAAATATTATTTTAGTAAGTTGATATAATATTTTGATTTTAATGACAAATTATTAATAAATTATAAAATTTAAATGGATAATAAAATATATTTTACATTCAAGTAATCATTTGAATATTATTTTCAGTAAAATTTATTAATTATTTAAAGTTTATGCACTGTTTGACAAAAATTTGCTTATTTTAATTTAATACAGCCAAAAAAAATTATGAAAAATTCTTTGTTTAAAATTTAATCACAGAAATAATGTTAAATTTTAAGTTTTTATAGTCAAATTTTAAATTCTCCTTTAAAACGCTAATCACTAATTTGAAGAAATGTACGTATAAATCTACATTTTATCAATAATTTATCGGACATTCATCGATTTTCAAAGCTCTTAAAAAATAATTGCTATCAAAATCATTCAATTCTTTTTTTTTTATATTAACTTTAGTATTTCATAAATTGACAAAAAGTTTGGCACTGTGAGCAATAAAAAAATCTTTATAATGATGCAAATAATGTAAAGTAATCATTTCTTAAATTTAGTGACACTTGCGCTTCTTACTAACTAAATTTCATTTAAGTTGAAAACATATATATATATATACACGTTTTTTTAAATTGAATTTTACTCAATTTTAATGTATATCAACCTATCTATTATATATTTTTAAATGTTTAATATATATGTCGATTATAAAATTTTTTTTTATTTTTATAGGTACACATTTTAAATTATTTCAAATTTTTTTTATTTTGAATAGATGGTAAAGATATATTCAATATTATTCACAATAATAGATATTATTTTTCATAATAAAATGATAACTTTTTATGTATTACTCATACGAAACATTTTAAAAAATAGAATATTTTTAAAAATCGGAATAATAAAATTATATTCTTTTTTTTTTAATTTTTTGTTCAATGATGTTAACTAATGAGAATAAAAAACCATTCTTTTTTAATGATATAAAATATTTTTTAAAATATTATCAAAAAACTTGAATAATTTAAATAATTTTACACTAATAAATTACATTTTCTTTTTTTTCCCCACATTATTATTTTTGTGAGTATTTAGTAATTTCTTATTTAAAAATATTTAGAGGCATTTAAATATTAATTAAAGGTGTATTTATATATTTTTTTTTACGAACAAATATATATGTATTCATTTTTTGCTGGGGTTATTTAATTATTTTTTGCTAGTATTTATATCCATAGTACTAATTTTTTATAAATTTTTAATAATTAAAAGCAAGAAATTTTAACAGTTAATTATAGTTATCGTTAAAAAAAAAAAAAGACAAAAATGCACAAATAATGAATATTGTAAATTAAATATTTGTAAAATTATAAATAAAAATTTAATCAATAATAAAAATTTGTTAAAATAATGTAATCGAAATATTTCTTAAAAATAAAAATAATTCGAAATTTTTTAATAATATACATGAAAAAAAAACTGTTTTGATAGTGAAATAAATTTATTTATGAATATGTTACTTTTAAAATACACTAAATTGAAAAAAAATTTTAGTCTTGATAGTTATTTATAAGTTTACTTTCATCATGTTAATATATTTTAAAATATGCATAAAATTATGGTTATTTAGATAATGTATATTTAGAGAATAAATATTTTTAACATTATGCATTTTTGTAAAATATTATTTAAAGAGAATTTTTTAACACCCACCATAAATATAAAAATTCTTTGATTATAAAAAATAAATTACTTAAAAATAATAAATTAACTGCTAAGGACTATGAATGGATATCCAATACATTTCAAAAAATTTGATGTTACAGAAAATGAAAAGGTAATTAAACACAGGTTATTATAAAAACTATCTGCTGCTTTACAAAAATTTTATACTATGTAAAATTTAAATTTTTAAAAGTTAATCATTTAAAACTCAAGGCATAATCATGATCAATTTTTTTTAAATTATTTTAAAAAATATTAAAAATTATAGTCGAATATTAGCCATTTAATTAATCAAATTATATAAACTTTATAAATTAAAAACATTTATTTTAAATGTTTAATATTTCAAAAATATTTTTATAATTTAGCAATAATTTATTAAAATATTAAAATATAATTGGTAAATATCTTCGATAACCCAATTAAACTATTGAAATAAAATAATTTTTTTATTCTATGTCTATGTATTATACATGATATTAAAAAAATTTTTCACTCTTTAGAAAAATATATGAATAAATTTAAATCACAATAAATTAAAAAAATATATTGCAAAAAATTATTAGAAAGCTAAGGATTAAATTAAAGAAAATTTTATAAAAAATTTAAAATATTTAAATGAAATCTTACATTACAATATATTTTGTATTCAAGGACACATTAAATGCTGCTTTTTTATGATTAAATTTTTGTATATAAGTTTCGCAATCTTTAATTTTATTTAAATATTTATTAAAAAGATTGAATTATTGAATTAAAAAATTTAAAACAATATATGCATAAATATTTATTTATATCAATGTCTTTCAGAGATAAGTTGATAGATTTTAAAATTTATTGATATAAATGTTTAAAAAATTCAAATCAAAACAAATTATCAAAAATAATAGGTAATATTCGATAAAATAACAATATACTTTATTTTCTTTTATTTAAAATTTGAATTAAAAAATTTAAATTAAAAAATCTGTGTACATCCTAAAAAAATCTTAAGCAAATTTTGGAAAATTTTGCCAATATTGATTAGATTTAGCAAAGTGATACCGTTATATATTAAAAAAAAATTTTTTTTTCTTGTAATCTTGAGAAAAATACGTTTATTAATAAATTTCTATCATTTCCGTTTTCACTGTTATTGTAATAAATTTTATGTTTTAAACTGTTTTCAAATATATATTTTTTTTATTTAAGATAATTATTTGGTTAATTATACTAATTAGTTAGGCTAATAAAAAATATTAATATAAAAATTATTATAATTAAATTATATTTTTTATTTAAAGCGACATTTGTTTATGGGTAACCGTAAAATGAAGATTGAAAAACAAAGTTATCTCAGGGAAACTTCATTGGAATTTGATGCGTATAAATATGTTCTTATCGAAAATTTATGTTCATTCTTTTTTTATGTTATAAACAGCTAAGGTAATTTTTTTTTAAATCCTAAAAAATAAAAATTACAGAAAATATTAATCGAAAATTTTCTTTTTAGTGTATCCGAGAGTAAAAATTATTAAATCAAAAGCCTCTATTTTTTTAAAATGAATTTAAAAATTTATATTTCTTAAAAGGTTATATTGAATATCGTTTTTTGAATCCCTGTTTTTTCTTAAATATTATCTCAAAAATTTTTAAATTTAAATTCAAGAATTTGATTTATCTTTAACTTTTACGATAAAATTTTAGTTTAATATAATAATCAGTTTTAAAATAATCTATTTTTTGAGTGATAAAATAAATTCATGATCTTATTCTTGATAAAAAATATTTTCGGTAGAAAAAAACTATTTATTTCAGAAAAAATTTATTAAAACTCCATACTTTTTTTACTATTTATATAATTAGCATATTTATAATACATTACGATATTTAATAATCATAAAAAATGCTAAAAAAATATTTTATATAAAATTATAAAAAGAAAAAAAAGTGTCAATATTTTTTTATTCTGTAACACAGCATAATGGCAAAACTATTATAAAAGATTCATAATATGTGTCGAACTATCAAATAACAAAATACAAATAAAAGTCATTTATATATGTGTCAAAAAAATACAATTTTTTTATCATTTATTTTTAATTAAGTAATTTATTTGTTTTTTTTTAGAAATTTTCAAAAGAGAAAATGTTAAAAGATTTTAAATTTATCTAGTTTTAGTATTTTGAAAATCAAACATGTTATTGCAGTAAATTAAAAAACTAGAATTTTCAGTCACATGTATTTTTAAACAGCTTTAACTAAGTTTGTTTGCTTTATAATGTTAATAACTGTTAAATAAGGAAAAAATAAAATTATTTTATGATAAATTAATACTTAAAAATAAAAAACTGTTAATAATGATGGCATTTTAATGATAATATATTATACTTAGGTTATTTGTATATCATAGAATATTTTATACTATTATTAGTCATAAAGTCAAACCACTTTAAAAAATATATGGAAAAAAAATCACAAAAAAAAATTAATTTAATATATTTCGTATTATATTTGTGATAAAAATAATAAAATGATTCAAATTTGTCTTTGTAAAGTTTAAATTAAATAAAATTTCAAAATACCTAATAAAAAATAAAAATAATTGTCCTTTAAAATAAATAGAAAGAATATGTATTCTATTATATTTAATTTTTATATCTCTTGATCTTTGTGCATTGAGTATTTTTAAATATTAAAAAAAAATTTTTCTTTAACCATTCCCTATTTTTGTTATTTAGACGTTTTTTTCGTTAATTTTATTTTCAGAAGGAAGATATTTAGAGTTTTTTATGTTTAATGTTATAAATTTAGCTTATAATATTTCATAATAAAAATTAATTACCCTTCTCATTAGTGTGAAAACATTTGAAAGAAATAACATTGTGTTGTTTTTAATTGATTCTTTTTTCTCGTCCTATTTTATAATATTTACTTACAAGTTGGATAACTATACAAATTTCGACTGGTAAATAAGCAATAGAACTCAATGCTAAGGGATGTTTCTTCTCCAAGACAATATTTTGATCATTGATTAAGAGAACCTAATAGTCAATTTATTTTTACATTTATAAACAATATAAAAGAGAAAGCAATCATTTTAAAATAATGAAAAAAATTGAATATATTTTACAATTTTCTAGAAAAAGTATTAACTATGTACGCATGCACCTTTTTTACTGTCAATATTTACAAATAAAAATCATGAAAGTTTAAACAGTAAATTATATTGTGTGTTTTAATAGTAGTTTTATATTTATAAAAAGATTATGACCATACTCCATTAATAATAATTAAAAATTTTTTATCAAATTTTATACGATTATAAACACTTATCAACATAAATTAAAATCGTTTTTAAAACAAAAAATTTGTGTTTTAATCTAAAAGCGATTTGCTTAATAAGATTTGAAAAACATTTTTATTAATCAAATTATAAATTTAAATGTATTTTTCAATGTATAAAATAATTCTTAAAAAGATATATTTATTAAACGTTAGTAAATTATAATTAATTCTGAATTCTTGACATATAAATTTTTTTTTTAAATTGTTAATTATAAAACAAAAAATAAAAGGTTAGACATTTATTAAATCTTTTAATCAAAAATATAGATTTTCCATAATATTTTTGAGAATGAATATTAATTAAAAATCATTACTTCAAGTTGTTTTAAATTAGAAAAAATTATAAAAAAAACTGTTATAATCAAACGAATTACTACTTAAAAAATGACATTGTTTAGAGATGTTTGGGCATATAAAAAAGATAAATCACTACTTTGAGGCAAATCATTATTTATTTTAACTTATGAAATTTTTTATTTTTTTTATAAATATCCGTAAACATCTAGCTCATGTTTCTTTATCTTTGAATAAAATATTTAAAAATATATAGATAAATTTTTATGAAAACCTTAATCAAATTCGAATAAAATTATAAAACAAAATTATCTATTTTTTTCGAAAATTAAAAAATTTATAATTTTTCACAAAGATAAAAAAAAACCTCTTAGTTAATTTTTAAATTTTTAATTTCGAGAACTTAACATTTTTAAATAATAATATTTTTTCAAGTTATTTTATCAATAAAAAATTTAATACTAAATTGATTACTTTTTTAAATTTTTTATATTTTTTTTACGATAAGCTAATACAAAATTAAAAAAAAATCATTCAATTAGCAATAAAAATTTAAATCAAAAATATATTTACACTCATTAATTAATGCAATCTCTCTAACAAAAAAGTTTAATTTGATCGTTAGAAATCTTAGGAGAAAAATCTGATAATCGTATTAAAACAAAAATTTAATTACAAAATATGTTCGAATGATTGGAAATAATAAATATTCTAGGATTTGCCGATTTTAAAATTACGGATCTACTTTATAATAAAACAGAATTTTATTTTAACCGGTTTTATACTATTAAAAAGTAGACGTAATTTTACTTTAAAAAAATGACCTTTAATGTCAATAGAAAAAATAAAACAATTTCTATAGACAAGACAGTTTTTTTCAACCTTCGATTAATAATGATAACACTTTTTCGACCTATTATATGATTTGTTCTGGGTTACCTTGATTTAGATGTCTTTTTGGCTATTGTTTAGATTCAAAAAATTAAATGTATATTTTTTTATCGATTAATTTAACTATTTTTATGTCTTAAAATATTTTTGCGGTAATTTAATCCGGTCGTTATTAATTATATTTGAATATATTCATATCTTTTGAGCATCAGACATGAAGTTTATTCCGATCTTATTCGATTTTTTTGTGTTTTTGTTTAAAATGACGCTTTTGTACAAAATTACTTTACTTTAAAGTTTTTTTGTGTTTAATAATGATATATGGTGATAATATATTTCAAATTTAACACATCATCAAAAGTATTATTTTAAAATATTAAAGGTAAAGTAAAAGTTTCATCGATTGGTAATTTTACATTTCGGTTAGATTATAGCATGAAAAGAAAATAAATTGGATACTCATGAACTTAGAACAGATATTACACAGTACATGTTAAAATAAGAAAAAAAAATTTCTGAACTGCTTTATCTCTCCTCAGAATATTTTTAAAATCGAGCGATTATATCGTTTGATAATATTGTAAAATTAAAGTCAAATTTGTTATTTATTTCTTTTTTCGCAAATATTTACATGATTAAAAAAAATATCTGAACCATATTCATTTTTCTCTGTGAAAGGTTTTTAGCTTCCCGTATAGTGGAATAATTCCTATATTCAAAATTAAGAAACTGTTTTAGATTCAATTAAAGGCAGAAATAAATTCTATCAGTTTGGTTAAAATTTGACCAAACCAATATATTTTGATCTCTGGTTTTCAAAATCTTAAATAAGAAAAAAATTCTATTGCAAATTTTTAAAAGAAAAAACGCACAATCTACTTAGGATTATATATATTATTTTTAAATTTCTTTTTTAAAACAAACAATGACAATACAACTAATCGTCTATATAATCATTAAGGTTTTTCCTGAAGCATCACTCTTTGACCTGATTTAAAGAATTTTGATTACCCAATTTTTTAACATAAAAATCAAATCATAAATCGGATTTTGATTTTTTTATTATTATAACAGAAGTTAGACCCATTAAAATTTAACGTACTTTTTATATATTCTCTCAAACACTAACTTAAAATTTAAGTTAATTTAATAAAAAATTAAATATTTTTTGATAATTATACTTTTTTCTGTGAAGAATATTTGTGTAAAAAATTGTTTGTGCTGAATATTTCATTACTATTCTTTCATATACATCATTCACCTGTTCAGTTATAACTTCAGTAGATAAAATAAGTTTTTAATGTTAAAAGATGAGATCAATTTATGAAATCGATTCGAAGAAATTTTTTCAATGAATCTAGTATTTTATATTGTCGTTTTTTCCGATATTCAATATTTTAATTATACTCTGATAAGTCGTCAATCCCCATAAAAACTTGACTATCGGATTTTTAAAAGAAATATAGTAATTTTAGTGAGTTTTGAGAAGTTATAATAATATATTATGAAAAAAGAATTTATAAAAAATAATATTTGACAACCAAATAAATATACAAATTAATTTTCTTTTTACATAGTAATTCTTATTAGAGTTTTCAAAAATAAACACGAAGAAGCAATAAATCTTTAATCTGTAGCGATATTTTACAAAATATGGCCTCTTATTCCCTCTTATTTGCATTTTTTTCATGATAAAAAAAATAAAAATGTCATAGAAAGCTATAAATATGGATCATGTGAAATTTAAGTGAATTTTTAAGATAAAATCCCGCATTATTATCCAAACTAACTATGGAAACACACTAAAACATTTTTTTTACAAATATAAAAATTTTTGCCTTAATAAAAAAATTTAATGTAATCACTGTAAAATGTAGATAAACGTGTGATTCTTTTTTCGATAAACAGAAAGGCAGTTCTTTAACAGTTCGATTTACCTTGGTCAGCTAAACTTCTATTTTGTTACTAAATAGATTCAAAATCATCATGATTATTTAAAAAAATTTACAATTATTGCTATTAATTTTAGAATGAGCAGTTATTCACAAAATAAAAGGTTATTATATATTTAAATAATACTCTGCTATTTCACCTAAAATAAATGTATCATCCAAATACAAAAAGGCGCACAATTAACTGAAAGCTTATTAAACAATATTCATTTGATTCTGAATTTTGGCTTGGACTAAACATACCCAAAGAGCCAAAATCTTAATTGATATATCACTCAGTGAGATTTAACGTAAACTTTTAGATATCTCTTTTTCTTAATGAAAATTTATAATATATTAAAAGTAAATTCGATTAAATAACAACATTTTTCTCCGGCCTAATATCAAGAGTATTTACAAAATAAATGTAGGAAAAGTATTTATGGTTTTTTTATGAAATAAGGCTAAAAAATCTTTAAAAATTGTTTGTAGTAAAGGTTCTTTTTGACCTAAAAACAATCATAATCTATATAATCAAGATAGTTTCTATCAGATTTTTTTTAGGTTCTTGAACAGTATCGGTAATTTTATCTGTATCTTACTTTGGAATCTACTGACGATGATTTTATCAGCTTATAAATTCCTTCTTTTGTTTTTTTATTAATTGGAATAAATTTTAAAGATTATTCAACTTTTGATATATTGTCACTATAAAAAAATCATAAAATATAAATATCATAAACTAGGTTAGAATTATTATTTTTTAAATGACTAGTGGAAAAGCTTAAAAAACATATTTTATTTTCAATATAGGAAATATAAGCACATCTACCAGATTTTTAATTTGTTAAACTATGCTCTGTTAATTACTTTAAATGTGATTTAGAATTTTAATCTTAATCAAATTTGTGCTTTATAAAAAAAATCAAGGCAGATAATGCATGATAAATGTAAACATTGCGGTAACATAAATAATATTTAAAAAAAGCTGTTGAAGCAAAAAGTGATAATAGTAATTATACAAACAAATGTATATTTGTTTGTTCCAGTGACATTTTCGAGTGATTTTTACCTGTGTTAATAGATTTAGTTTCTTGAAGAAAAAACAATGAGTTAATGATTTGAGAAAAATTTTCGACAAAATTCAATTGGAACATTACACGAATGTAATTATATTTTATGATAATTAAAATTCGTAGCATGATGAAAATAAATTTAAAGAAAAATAAAAAAGATCATAAAATTTAACTAAGTTACTAAAAAGAAAATATTTTACATATTAATTTTTTCTTCTTTGTGTTATTTTTCATCAATTTTTTTACTATTTAAATAAAGTTTTTTTATACAAATTATTAATTTTTCTAAATTAAACTTCTTTGAAAATTATTAAAATTCTCATAAGAACAGTCTGGAAATATTTATTGATGGTCTTAATGGTTCCATTACGAAATCGATTTCTTTTTCTTAAACATTTAAGAATTTATATTTTGTATCTTTTAAGTATTGTGAGAATCAGCTAAAAAAAATATTTTACATTTTATGCATAAATTATATAAAAATATGATTATCTCTAATGAAATACAAAAGCATTAAAACGAATTGGTTAGTCACATATTGAGATCCAGCAAAAGAGAGACCAATAATATTAAAAATATTAGTCAGGACTTTTATTGAACTTGTGCAACTAATTTATACCTCTAAGGTAGGAAATATTTCCTTTCTTATAAAAATTTTTTAGTTAAAAGTTTTTTATATCGACTGAATGATTCACCCATTTTATTTTACCCAATTGAAAATTTTATCGTCACTAGGTAGCAAAGCTTTATCAATCAGGTTGATTCTGCAATTCTAAACTTCTTTGACGCCATCTCAAAGTTATCAAACCAAACAATAAAATTTGATTCTTTGCATTATAAAGGCATATTTTCTTTGAATAAGCTTCTTGATTACAATGTAAAGTCTTACACTTAACAGGAAAACATTTAATATAAATAATAAAAATGATAATTAATATCAATAAACAGGCTCTCATTCTCGCGTTCCTAATCATGAATTATTAAAATAGATTTTTTTTTAAATCCTGAAGTTTGTTTTTTTTTATAAAATAGTGTAAATTAACGAGATTAATAATCTAATCTACTGCCCGCATGGCGCTTCATTAATCGTTACATTTCTCCACGCTTTTATTTTTTTTATACTGGTAGAGATGATTCTGATGAAAATACCTCACATCTCGAGGGTTTGAATCACTGGCTACTCTAAAGCTTGGGTTTTATTGGAAGAATAATTGTAAAGGGGGTTTCAAATAGGTGATCTAATTTGTTTTTGGTATTTCGTCAAAGAAAGATCTTTTCCCAACATCATTTTTTTTCGTATCGTGAACAAGCTTTAGGGTAAATTGATTTTTTTAATATTATTTGTAGCAAAACTGTAATTTGAATTAATTACCTTCTTATGATTGTCGACATAATAATGGTAATTATCGCTTTCTTTGATTTTTTTCCAAATATGGTGGCCATTCGGTGTCGACAGGGAGAGCAATATTTTTCATAAATCATTTGTGCGGTGGATAAACTAGTCAAAATGTGAGTTGATGAACGAATTGCAAAAGCAAAACGTCAATGAATTCATCCTGATTGTCCAGATATTCATTTATGTAGTGTCAAAGTAATTCTTGTAACGTTCTATTTCCAAGCTCAACAGCGCCATTTCCTGATAGGTGATAGAGAGATGTTCGTGTTTTAGTTAATATAAACGTTTTACACAGGATTTGGAACAATCTTTTTCCAAATTGAGTACTTTGGTCGGAATGAATATGAGTGTGGATGCCAAATCCAGACACAACACACACCATCAAGCATTTTGACGCTATTTCAGCCGTTTGCTTTGAAACTGCTTTAGCTTAACCCAGTTCGTGAATGAGTTTGTAAATACAATAAAAAATCTGTTGCCATATTTAGTTGTCGGAAGTGGTCCAGTAAAATTAACATGCCATTTTTGATGGTCTTAGGCAGGCATAATTTGGTGTAAGTGGGCCATAGGTTTTATATTCTTTTGTTTATTGATTTTGCATGAGTGTCAGGCAATGGTAGACTTCTCAATACCGTTTTTCATATTTGGCCAATAAAAACGCTCGCTTATTGCGACTGTTATCCTTTTAATACCAAAATGTGATATAAAATAGTAGTGACAATGACTTGAAAAAATCGTTTCTTAAATGTCTAGGAGCATATGGGATACACCTCCTTCTTGAATGGTGTACTATAATATCGCCTATAATTCGAAATTTTCTTAGATTTTTTCCAATAAAAATAAAATCATCATCTGAATCTTCAATGGGATTTTCTGGGTTCTCAATAAGTGTTTTTATCGCTACAATCGATGGATCCTTATTTTTTTCTTGAACTAGATCGATCTCAGAATTAATAAAGAAAACATTATTTTTCCTGGAAAGTACGTCTGCACGACATTATTTTGTTTAGGGCAATATTTTATTTTAAAATCCCATTCAGAAAACCCGTTCGCTTAACCAACTTATTTTTCTCTTAGGTCTTTACGGGTTTTTAAATAAACTAGCGAATTTTAATGAGTGATAAGGATGATTTTCTTTCCATAAAAGGTAATGGTAGAACTTCCTTGTCTCTATACCAAATCAAGGCACTCTCGGTCGTTTGCAGAGTAGTTTTTCTGTGAGAATTTAGTACTATGGAGAAAAACGCTTTACTTTTATCAATACCATTTATATTTGGAGAAAATACTGCACCAACGGCCCAATTTGATGCATCGCAACTAAGAGTAAACTGCTTTGTCAAGTCAGGATGGCATTAATATTCTATTTAACTAATTCTCTTTTTTATCTCCTTGAATGAGTAAACACAAAGCCTATTCCAAATTCAAGGTTGAGTTTTTTTAAGAAGGCTATATAGGAGCCAAGTAAGATAGGCATAGTTCTTGAAAAATTTTTGATAGTAGCCAGAGACTCTTAAAAATTACTTAAGATCCTTCACGTTCCTTGGAGTGCTTCATTTAATAATTGTTCGAGTTTTGGTCTTAGAGGTCTAACAATCTCTTTAGATACTAAAAATCCGAGATATTCGATTTCTTTCACCGAAAATATACATTTATCTTTTCTAAATTTCAATCCAGCTCTCGTAAGTTTTAAAGTATTTCATATAAATGCTTCGAGTGTGATTCTAGATCTTTAGAAAAGATAATAATGTCGTCCAATTATGAAGCATAATTTTTGTTAAAACAAAATTTTATCCATAAGTCTTTGGAATGTTGATGGTGCGTTCGATAAACCAAAAGGAAGAGTATTAAATTCATATAGGCCCATCCATGGTCCTAGATAAAGTGCTGTTTTTCTTAGTCTTCTTTTCTTATAGCGCATTTCTAGTAACCTTTTTTTGAGGTCAAGAATACGAAAATACTTGATTTAGCCAAATTATCAATAAAATTGTTGATCATTGGTAGTGGATATTTATCTCGCTTAGTTATATTGTTTAATCTCCTATAGTCGATGCATATTCTATCGCTACCATCATTTTTCTTTACCAGAATCAATGCAGAACAACATGGACTTTCACTCTCTATCTTATAATTCCAGCCTTTAACATGTCAATTATTTGGTTGACAATATCTTATTGCTTATTAACAGAAATTTTTTAAGGTCTAGAATTCACCAGTTGCTCTTCAGTTGTATATATTTTATGTACAACCTTATCACACAATCCCATATCCTAATTATTCTTTGAAAAGGCACGATTCCATCTGAGAAGAAGTTCTCTGACTGAATTATTGCCACAAACAACCATTATATAAAGATTTAGTGATTGTTTCGAATCTTTCAATTTAAATATCATTAATATTAAAGTCAATAAGAAAGTTATTGTTCTTGATAAAATCACGTCATAATATCATAGCGTATTAAAATTCAGGCACTACTACAAAACAATTATATTAGGATTGACCGAACACCTTAATTTCAATGAGAACTTTTCCTTTTGCTTTGAATAAGTGTCCACTAACTGATTAATAAGTCACATGTTCTAGTTTTACAGGTAAATTGCCTAAAGCCCTCTCACTGATTATGGAAACGCATGCTTCAGTATCAATAAAAGCACTCATATCTGTCTCGTACTCGATAATTTAAACATTTATGTGTTTAGGAACATAAATATTAGAAAAAAGAGAAAGAGAGTTAAATTGTTGATATTTTTGATTAGATTTACAAATTCTAGATAAATGACCAAGTGTTTTGCAGATATTAAATAGCGCCTGTCTAGAACATTCCAATGTTCGATGGTTAAACGATCCGCTTTTTTCACAATCGGACGCAACGACATGGAATCACGATTTATTTTCTTTGGATGAAACTGCAGGTTTTCCTATCGATTTTTCAAGATTTTTTATTCTCTGGTCAAGTGATTTAGGATGAATTTTGTAAGTGTCAACTGTCCCATCAAGTGGGTCTTTTTCTTTCGCAGTTGGTTCTGATATGCACTGTCCACGTTACCACCTTCAGCTCTCGACTCTAAATATTGAAAGCCAGGGATGTTCGTTAAAAAAATAATCTAAATTTTCGGATAAGAACAGAAAAAGCAAAATAGATAATTGACGAGGAGGAGAATCCATTATCTTCTCTTTTATGATGACGCTCAATGAATCAATCTGCGATACACATTTAACTTAACCAACAAGCCTTTCATGTCAGTCGCAAAATCTTTTAAAGATTGATATGATTCCCTTTTGGTGTTTAAAAATTTTCGAATCAGTTCGTCTTTCGGAATTTTTGCTTCATAGTATCAGATTAGGGCCGATCTTGCGTACAGAATCTTTTTCTCTGGATCTCGAACTTTCTTTTCAATGATGAAGGATCGTAGCTCATCAGTGCAGGATAGAAGAAGATAAGCGTAGAAATGATCGTTTGACCACTTGTAGGAAAGGGACCATGAGGTCAAATTCTTAACGTTGTAGGTTTATGTCACGTTCTGTATCAAATTATCTTAAAAATTGGTTGTTTTCAGTCCTTATCGAAAATTGTAAAGACACGAAATTAATAATCTAATCTACTGTCTGTACGGCGCTACATTAATCGTTACAATCTAGTTGTAAAAGTTATTCTGTTGACTAAATCTAGCAATGAAATTATTACTTTTATGTTTTAAATGTTATTAACTACTTTGGCTGTTTTCCACATCTAATTTTGCAATAGTTGCAAAATATATGATTTTATTATTGTTGATTCTTTATTACTTTTAGAATAAAGTCAGAAGATTAATCTTAATCAAAGATATATTCTTCCTACAATGTAAAAAATTACCTGCTAAAAATATTTCATAGATATTTTAAAAATAACTAATTTATAACTATTTTTAAAATATAGAATTAAAAAATAGCTAGGTTAATTCATTTTTCTCTTAAAAATTAATAAAGAGATTATGAAAATAATATGAGAAAAAAAATTTAAGATAACTAATAACTAAGATCATCTTTGGAGCCTTTTAAATGAAAAACCTTAAATGAAATTTGATATTTGACCGAACTGGATTGAACAGTTGATTTTGCATATAAATAGCCAAAGTTTTTTGGGTTGACTATGTTTTTGACAATTTATATGTAAAGCCAGGAAAAAATCGAAAGTCAGAGTTTTATTAAAAAAAAATTATTATATTCAACAATTATTATTTATTTACTAAGGTTTTTTGATAAATTCTTTGTATTATAAAATTTTAAAAAATATAAAAGATGAAAATAATAACCTTTTGGTTTTATAAGAAACTGATTGCACTTTGAACCAGCTCTAGATTTAAGTGTAAAAAATTAAAGAATAATCGAAGAAAATTCTAAGAGAATATTACCACGTATAAAATAAATTTATTATATATCTCAATCAATTTTTTTCACTAATATTATTGTATTATCTTATTAATAAAAAAAGTTATTTAGATCAAAAAGAGTGTTTTTTATTATTAAATGAAATATATTAGCTCACTGTAGTACAAGAATTAAAGAGAGGATATGAGTGTTAATAAATCATTGATCGTTTCGATAAAAAGAAAATATTTTCTTTGTCCAAGTAGATAAATTTAATAAAAATATTCATTTAAAATATCTCTTATTCTTATAAATGC
Source organism: Oryzias curvinotus (assembly GCA_023969325.1). Lineage (NCBI taxonomy): Eukaryota > Metazoa > Chordata > Actinopteri > Beloniformes > Adrianichthyidae > Oryzias > Oryzias curvinotus. Next base: position 155,003 of record CM043729.1, read on the forward strand.
TGTAAATTTCTAAATTCAAAAAAAATTACAACTTGTTTTATGAATTTAATTTGAAAAATTCATTTAATTCTTCCATATTAAAAACATTTATATCTGATTGAAAAAATATTTAGTTTTATCACAGAAAACTCAATTCATGTGAACCAATTAATTTAAGTAAGAATTGAATAAAAAAATAAAGTTCTTTTAATTGACGTAATTGATAGCAATTACATTAAATTATAATAAATTATTTTAGAAAAACGTGTTAAAAATACTGAAAAGGCAATTAAATTATCCACAAAAAATTTTTTTATATTTTTCCAATGTAATTATATTAAAATTGATTATTAAAATCTTGCCAATACTTTATGAAATATCGTGCAATTAAACAAAGCTCAAATATTTGAAAAGTTATTTTTTAGTTATTAAATATAAAAAATTCATTTGTTTTGTATTGAAAATTTTTTTTATTTTAAAATAGTTAATCACAGATTTAATTCTGTTTTTTTCATAGAAAAGAATTTAAAAACGCACTGAGTTTCACCATATTATAAAATAAAGTAAAGAAATATAAAAATAGTAAGTATTTTAATTGTATATTCATTACAAGTAAATCATTTTATCATAGCTACGATAAAAATGGCCTTTAAATTACTTATAAGTCAGGAAAAAAAAAAGAAAATTTTTAAGCAAAAATAATATATTCATAAGCTAAACCCCAATTTTAACGATATTAATTAACTAACAATACGTATGAAAGAGTGTCAGGTAAGAAAAACTTTGAATTCTTAGTAATTTAAAAAATTATAGCATATACTGAACCAAATTGAAGTGCTAATTATGCTTAAATAGATCTAAAAATAGTTTTTTTGACAAATAATATATTTTCTATGATAGCACGGATTTTTAAATATATCCGCAATAAAATTTTGGGAATGCTATAGCGATTTAAATAAATCAAAATATTAGTTAAAAATAGTTTATTGATAGATTATTATTGACATAACTACATCTTGTTTATTCAAGGCTTTAACCAATCACGGATAATTTTTACAATTAATGGATAACACACTCTTATCAAGTTTAAATTATCAAAATGATTTTACATCAACTTAATGTTGGTTTTTTACCAGTGATAAAGCCACAAAAGTAAT